>PVJO010009262.1:0-70440 GCA_004026905.1 Hystrix cristata
GGTGCCAGGGATCGAACCCAGGGCATTGTGCTTGCAAGGCAAGCACTCTAACCACTGAGCTAAGTCCCCAGCCCCTATTTTTCTCTTTGTTTGTACTTTGTCTTATCAAATGAGAGATACCATTTAAGCTTGCACGTCTAACCTTTAAGTATGTCTCTTTCCTTCTCTTTATAGTGTAGCTGCAAGGACCACCTACCTAATATTTAAAAATTAATTACATTGTTCACCTGAACAATTTACAGTACTAGCTATCACACAGCAAAGATTTAGCAACTATTAAGTCATACTGTGAGGAAACAAGATAAGCTCCCTGACTTCACTAGGAACTAAACTCTCATTCTGTTGATCTGACTCTCATTTTCTTCATTGAATGGGTTCAATCCTGGAACAGGGATTCCCATTCGGAAAACAATGACATAAGTGAAAATCAGTTCACGAGATAATAAAAATAAATATTATGGATTTGGAGATGGAAATAGGAAATAATCCCTTACTGATACTCTAAAAGCTTATTTCATGGGGACTAGACGTAGAAAAAGTGTATATTAATGAGCAGTTCCCCAAATATTCCCATGGTGGTGAGGGCTGTTCTGTCTTGCACTCATGCAGTGTATCAAGGGAGAACTAAAAGTTAAGATAAAAGACAAAGCATTCTGAAGATAAAAGTAAAACCTTCTGTTCCTGAGCAGTAGTTTGGGAATAGTTACCGGCTGGGCTTGGGCTTGATGATGATGAACTATCAGTTGACTGGAAATAAAGCTCTGCGACTGTGCTGAATTTTGGTACATCATACAACAGTTTGTTTTGGATTGACGCGATCATTCTAAGGCTGCTACCTACACTTATTGTCATTTCCATTAGGATTCATCCATTGAATTTGCAAAGGAAATACTGCTGAAAACATAATCCTCTGAGCAGTATGAGGCTGAATGCCACCCTTCACCGTGTGTCCCCTGTTTCTGCCATGCTATGCTGGCAAGATAGAAGCAGACTATTTTGAACTTGATATGTGCTTCCATCAGAGATTGTGAGTAGAGGAAGATAAAAAGCTACAAGACAAAAGTTCCCTGAAGTGGAAACCTAAACACTTTTGTCCATGTGTTCAGCACAGAAGTTGTTGTCTCTTGAGTTACAGATTTCATCACAGTTCCATAGACTTGTGACTTCCTGATTGTGTTATTGTAAAACAGCAGCGATCATGAAGGACTGCAGGATGCCAGTTCTTACTGTAGGCAGTGAGTTTCTCATTTACCCTTCCTCCTCCTTTTGGGCTTACATTTAAAAGCTGTTCTCTTTTAGTAAAGGGAATGTGAATTTTTTTTTCAGTGTAGTGCCTGTATTTCTAAAAGATAGTATACAAATTCATCAGTAACAGCTAATTGCATTTTAAAGTAAAATGCCAGAAAAGAGAAGGAAAGGAAACAGTCGCTTAATCATACTTTACTGTTCAAATAGACTTCACTGTAGTCTAATATTTATGAACGGTTCATCGAGTATCAGCATGTCTTTTGGCTAAATACCCAAGTTCTTGTTTTCTGATGCATTTCTCTATACAATTAAACTTTATTAGAGATTGTTTAAAAGTTTCAAAAATTTGATTTGAAATTACTTGAACATTAATAAATGCAGTACTTGTGGTATATTGACCTTTATATTTTGGCTTGCATATTACTATAGTTATGTATTTTGTTTATATATGGATATGTATACATATATATTCTACACACATATGTAGTGTTAGTGTGATAGTTAATTGTGATATCAGTTTGAATAAAAAGTGCATAGCAGACTGGGTTAGCACAGTTCTGGGTGTGTTTTGATGACTGGCTTACTGAAGAGGGAAGACCCAACCTGGGTGTGGTGGCGCCAACTGATAGGGTGGATGGAGTAGAAAGGGAAAGATGAAGGAAGTCTTGCTTCTGCTTCTTTGGGGGAGCTCCAGTCTTTGCCATCACCTTGGGATATCTGTTTCCAGGCTTCTGGTGCGTATTCCTCAGCCTCCAGCACAGACCCTTCGGCCTCCTGATAAGGATTAACAGGAGACACTGCAGTAAGCTCCAGGCCTTTGACTTTTGACTGGATCCTTCAGATCTCCAGTGTGCAGATGGCACTTTTTCACTCTTCAACACCTGAATCTCTAGGCAGCTAGTGTGGGACTACTTTGTAAAACCTTCATGGATCATTTATGTATATCATATTCATATACTAAATATATTCTGATAATAAACCCTAGCCGATACAGTCAGCTTTCTCTCATTATAACAAATGCACAATACAAATCAACATGTAAATGGAAAAGATTTGCTTTGGCTCATGGTTCTGGAGATCTCAGTCCACCAGTGATTGGGCTTATTGATTTGAGCCTGTAGCAAGGCAGCACATCATGATGGGAGTTAAGCAAAGGAGAATGGCTCATCTCATGTCTGGGAAGTGAAAGAGAGGAGGATGAAGGGGGCTTAGTTCATGCTGTCCTCTTCAAGGGCATGCCCCTGATGGCCTGAATATCTCCTGCTAGTTCCTGCCTTTTCAAAGTTCTACCTTCCCCTAACAGCATTATGTTAGGGACTAAGACATTACTTTCAGACCTCTGGGGACACTTATGAGCCAAATATCCATAACTACATTGATATTTATATCTATGACATAGATACACATATGTTAGAGTTTTCTAGATGAACAGAATCAGCATAAAATATATGTACAGTTATATAAAGGGATTTATTAGGTAGTTTGCAGGACCAGAAGTGGAAGGGTCATCGTGGCTGTCTGTGAAATGAGAGGTGGAAGAATTCAAAATGGCCACCTGTGTGCTACAGAGCCACAGGATCTAGGAGCATTCAAAAGTGGGAGATCTGGAAGCTCACTGTAGAGTCACCGGTGTGAATCTGTGTCAGAAGGCCAAAGAAACTGCATTGGAAGGCTGAAGATACTGGAGACCAGCATCCAAAGGCATTAGCAAAGACCAAAATCTCTAAAAGGGCATGCTTCTTTCTTCGCCTTTTTATTCTTTCCAGGTTACAAGACTATTGGCTGTTGCTACCTACCTCGGGAGTGAGTCTTGCCTTTTCAGTTTGCTGGCCTACATATCTATCATCTATAGACACACCTAGACCTTCACTGATCTGCTAGGTGGTTCTTATTCAAGTCAGCATATCACAATTTAAATATTCAAGGTGTCTACTAGAAACTCCTCTGGTTAGGTTTGTAAGTTTGAGACTTCACTGTGAGTTTGTGTTACAGTCTTAAGACTGAAAGTAGTCTGGAGATAGAATTTGTTTTTCTGGGGCTTTTACTCTTTTCTTTTAAAACCTTCAACTGGATTAGATGAGGACCACCCACATTGTGGAGGTTAATATGTTTTACTCCGTGTTTATTAATTTAAATGTGAATCAAATCTAAAAATAAATCTTCACAGCAACACATATATCAGTACTTGATCAGAGTATAAAGTAGTATATCTAGCTTTGCTTAGGTGCCAAGTAAAATTAAGCCTCTCAAGTAGTGTGGCAGGCAATGAATGGGGTAGCGCTCTCCGGGGGCCGGTGTTCTAGAGCTGGGAGCTAAGGAGGCCGTGCTAGATTAAGCACGCATTGAGGACCTCTGTGAAGTCATATTGAAACTGCACATGTGGGAGGAGCTGATTTTTCCAAGGAGAGAGAATAACATGCTTCATGTGTCAAAAGAACAGAAGGAAAGTCAGCATGTGAGAAGCTGGATGATGCAGACGATGGGGGCAGATTGTCTAGAATGAGATTATGATAGGACAAGTTTCAGATCAGATAAATCAGAGAACGAGTCTTGATTTCGTTCTGAGTACTTTGAGAACTCATTGGAAGCTTCCTGCTGCATGATAGGAAAATAACAACAACAAAATACCTCCAAATAAAAAATAAATAAATCTGTTTTTCTCCATACTTACAACACAAAATACTTTTGTGATCAAATGTGTAAAGGTTTCTCCCACAAACTATTCTCTTCAGACACCCCGGCCCTTCAACTCGATTCAGTTTTACAATAGCCAGAGCTGGTAGAGACCCCTCAGGTTGAGGGCTGGGTCGCACAAGACTGCCACCACTGCAGATGCCAATCTTAAGTAGTAGGCACAACTCTTGTGTGATTTGACTGAACATTGGTGGTTCTCACGGTCTGTTTCTGGTGTCTAGTCATTTGCAAAGATAGCTAGTAAATCTCAGAGAAATGCTTGACTTTTACCCATTTATACAACTCACAGCCAAATGGAAGAGCTGTGCAGAGCAAGATGGAGGAAAGAGAATAGCTGAGAACAGGTAATTTATGAAGAACAGATACCTATTTCCTCTCAGTTCTAGAGACTGGGAAGCCCAAGATTAGGATGCTGGCGCCCAGTGAGGTCCTTCTTGGTTTGTCATCACATAGTAAATGTGATCACATGGCAGAGAGGCAAAGAGAGAGAAGGGAACCAAACTTGCCCTTTGATTTGTCAGTAATCCTAACAAGAGGACAGCTCCCTCATGGTGTAATCACCTCTCAACGGTCCTACCTCTTAACACTGTTACAGTGGCAATTAAATTTCAGCATGAATTTGGAGGGAACAAACATTCAAACAATAGCAACCTTTACTTACAAGGGTTAGGGGAAAAAAAGTAAAAGAAAAACCCCTGCATCAGCAGTTAGCCAGAGAGTATTAAACTCATAGTGTAGGGAAAGAAAGACTGAACGCTGTCAACACACCTGGACAGACTTTTGTCACACCCCGCTGTCTTCTATTTAGGTCCCGTTCTCCAAAGAGAATCATTTACAAACTATTGTTTGTTCTGCAGGCTAAATAAACTTTGTTCTAGCCATTGTGTATTCTCCAAGCCTATTGAATTTCCCTAAAAATCATTTATTGTCCCCCTAAAAATTAACTATATCCCCATGTTCCCTTCTTTGTAGATAAAGGGCTGTAGAAATTTCTGAGTCACGTTGGGCTGGCGGTTATTTACACAGAAGTAAACCAAATAGTAATCGGTTAAATATCCTTTCAGTGTCAGGCTCATAATTATTTTATAAATAAATGGCACAAAACAAAACATGTGGGTAGTTGCTGTGCTGAGAGCCAGGTTAGTGATAAAGTTTTGTGATTAAAAGAAGGAAACTGACGAGGACTGAATGATCACTGCTGAGCCAACCTCTGAGATGAGAACCAAAACCAATCTGGGTCTCACACTTCACATCCTCGATGAAAAAGGATGGCTAAGAATAGGAGAAGATTTTGCCATTGGTGGTGACAAGTTTTCTGACCTCTTTACTGTATTTTATTATAGTTCCTGGAGTTACATATTGGATCACATAGATCTATGATTTATTATAGATTTATTATAGATTTATTTATGATTTATTGTATTTCATCTATCTATCGATCTATCTATTTAGCATTGCTGGGATCAAACTCAGGGCCTTGTGCTTGCTAGGCAAGCGCTCTACCACTTGAGCTAAATCCCCAACTCTGATTTCTTATATTTTAAAGCGAAATGTGTAATAATCTGAGAGATCCATTAATACTAGAGTATAAAGAAAATGAAAGTGATGTAATTAAAGAAAAGTGTTAATCCTAGATACTGAATAGACATGTTGTGCTATTTGGAAATTGGATAGAAATCATTACTTCATATCTAAGTTTCTTTATACAAAACCATGTATTCAGGAATGCAGTTATCTATAACATACTTGATTATATATTTGCCTTTTCTTTCCATCTAAGCACTCTTCCTTTAAAAGTGTTACATTATCTTCTTTAATTAATTAGTAGGAGACAGATATTTTTATGTTATCTAATTCATTAGTGAAAAAGAAAGATGTTTAAAGGAAATACCAATCACATAAGCACCTTAAATTGAGACGCAATGTGATATGCCCTGAAAGAGACAAAAGAAAATCTTACAAGAACCTATGACCTTTATATACATTTTTTATTTCTGAAGCTTTAATTGCAGTGGTTCTCAAAGTGTGGTCCCCAGATTCTCACATCCTGACGCAGAGCTTTATAGAACCAGAAACCCTGAGACTGTGTGTTTTAACAAGCCTCCAGAAAGAGTCTGATGGACATCCTTGAGGCACAACAATTACTTTTTTGAGTAATTACATTTTTTCCCTAAAGTTTAGACTTTTTAAATAATAGGAAAGAATACATTTCCATCAGGAAAAGTTCAGATTTCGTGAGATGATAGATCTTACTGTTGAAATGATGTGTGAGTCTAGTTTGGATGAAGATTTCAGAGCTGTTTGGGTATCTAATACGATCCATTTTGATATACAGAGCAGCTTCTACATAATGAATTTTGCATTTCAAATGGAGGGAGCCTTTAACACAGACAGAATTTTAAGTATTGCGTATTTTCTAGAAGAAAAGCATTGATCACATCCTCCTTAGATTTTTAGCGTCACCATTGAAAATTAATTATTTAAGCCACATTTGGATCGGTAACAGCACTCAGGAGGTGAAGTGTTTTAAAATCACCATTTTTTCGTACATATATACAAGATAGAGTTTTGTATAAGAATGGTTATTGTGCGATTTCTAAACGCTGATCACTGTAGACTCCTGAATAACTAAAAATAAATGTAAGGTGAAGACCCATCCTGCTTGTTCTTACTATAGCAGCTCCTGGAAAAATGGAAAGAAAAGTCCATGGTTTATTAATGATAGTGTTTCATTTAAAAGAAATAAGTTAGGATAGAAATAAAGATGGTTTAGTGTTTAATTTTCAGTGCAATTATTTCGGGTAAAGCTTTCTATTTTGAACAAAAATGTTTTTAACATCATTTGGTTCTACAGTTTTAAAATATTCTTTGGCTCAAAGTTTCTTGTCTAGTCCAGACCAGCAGATAAAGCTATTTGTAGAATTTAAAAGCTCCAGCACTGGGCAGCTAATTAGAAATTTATTCATGCAGCCACGCAAGTCAGCTTTTCTTCGGGACTCCATCCAAGTCACAACAGAAAGCGAGATGCAGACTTCCTCCATTAGTGCATATATTGACTTAATTTATCATGCTTTCTCACAGGTATCTTTTGGGGACTGTTCACTCACAAGCTTTACTTTTATTATTATTATTTACTTATCTTTAAAATAATTTTTGTGCTATTCTTGGCAAACCACACCGTTGTTTTGGGATTCCTAATTAGCAGTTTCCTGTTCATTTTACTTGCAAATGCCTTGCCTTCCCCTCTAGAAATTTCCTTACAGCCCAGATGACAAAGTATCGAGCTCCATGAAGATTTCCACTAAACAAATGTTTAGTTTCAATTCAAAAGAAGCTGAAGAGCAATTTATGGATAATACAGTATGGAGAGAAACCACACCTGCCCAGAGGGTTCTTACTAAAAGCACGTATGTGTCAAGAATCTTTCTTTTCTGCTTCTCCACGAAGCAGATGACTTTTAACTGCATCCAAACAAGTACAAACTATTTGACATTTTGAAGGCACGCTACTTCCGACTGAATGTCCTACTGAAGAATTTGTCATGGGATGTTAGCTTTCTCCAGGTCGATCAGCAACCTGTCTTTATTGGGTGGCTCCTGTTGGGGAGGCCCTAGAAGGCGAGAATGATACACAGCCACAATTGTTGGCCATGAGGATCAACCCGTGTGACAAGTGTGGCACAGGTATGTTGGAGAGGGAGTATATCGAAGAGGCTTCTGAAAGTCAGAATCAGTAAGTGGACATTGTTAGTTCTTCTACCCCACTCTCCCACCGACCTGCAGTAGCAAGTTCATTTCCCGGAAGTGTCGTTTGACAACCTCTCACAGCCTGTGTGCCTTTTCCCCAGAATGGCCACCTGGCCCAGAGTCCACGTACTGCCTCTCAGACTCCTCCCTGGACCCAGGACCCAGTCATCAAGCAAAGAGTCCCCTTGTGTCCAGGTGGAATCAGCTGAACATTACAGTTTGTGTTTAATGGCATTTTGGTGGAATCAGAGAACTTCCGATTTGAAGAATATGCTATAAGGATATAAAATGTGATTTTAAGTCATATGGAAAAATGTGTTTAGCATAATGTTTTCCATGTAAATTATTGTAATAAAAGTTTTAAGCATGCTTACTCTGGTATGTTCTATAACCTGGAAGTAACCTATGAAAATGACTCTTCCAAGGTGGTGGATTTCATTACGATACTAATTTCTAAGCACAGGTGTGTATTGTAGCTTCAGTGAAACAAGTTTTGAAATCTGTATAAATTACAGAGAAAATTATGCATTAACATCTGGTAACAAAATATGAGACTAAATTAAGGATTTTTTTTTCTCAACTCAGTTCTTCTCTATAATTTGAGTTATAACCAAAGTTTCTTCTCTTTCATTTGGGTTGTAATTTCTCTTCGTCTGGATTGCAAATTGCCAAAAGTTGTGACTTTGTACAAGTGCACAAAGCTGAAAGTGGATACAGAGGTAGAGTGTGCCGACTAGGAGATTAACCTGCAGTTGGGCTCCTCCTTTTTCCTTGGGCTGGTGTCTCTAGTTTATCACCTTTCTGGCTGCACTCAGGCCCTCATTTCCCAGTTGTCCTGGATTTCAAAATAGAATTCTACCGCATTCACCAGCCACCTTCCTTGTAATGATTTCCCCACACAGGTGATTGCTATTTAAAAAACCAACAAAGCAATTCAGTACTTACAAATCTCTTCACAATGTGGACTTCTGCACCTCCAGACCTACCTCTTTCTACTCTCTCCCACATACCTCTGGACCAGGCATCCCAAATGTCCTTTCATGTTTCTGCGGCCAGGGACAAGCGTCTCAGTCCTGTTGGGGTGTTCTCTTCCCAGACTTTCAAAATCAAGACTGCACATCACACTTCTGTAAGACTTGATCAGCAGACCATTTCCTTCCCTGGGATCCCTTACACTTGGTCTATGCCCCCACAGTAACATTTACCCAAGACATACTTCAATCACTAGATCAGACGTCTCTCTGTCTAGATTATTTCATGATTAAGAGTCTCTGGTCTCATCTAAGTGCGCTTCAGATATGTCTGTCAAAGTTATACTGGGACCACGGGTGCCTGCCTGGAATCTGACAGTAAGAGAAATCTTCAAATATGAGAAGAAGTTGGCAGGATGATTTGGAAATTATGTTAATGTGGTTTTGCTTGTTTATACAACCTTGTTATGTCTGAGGAGACAGTCCATATCAATATTAGGTTTATGTCTCATTCACTAGAGAACATTACTGCTTGCTCAAAGCCCAGCCAGAGCTAAGTACTTTGTATATCTCCTTAGAACAACCCTATTGAGGCAGTATCGTTACTATCTCTATTTGCTGAAGAAGAAAGTAAGGTTGGACATATTAAGTCACTAATTCAAGAGCCTATCAGCAGCAAGTAGTGAAGCTAAAACTGGAAATCTGACCCCAGAGATCCTGTTATTTCCATTGTTATTTCCACTCTCGTGCTGGTCTCTAGTAAATTACATGTCAGTGATGAGCCACTAAATGAAAAAAAAAGGTATATTCCATCAGAAAGTAATTAAATCTCTCTCCACATTCTTCAAAAGCCCCTGCCAACATATACCTGCATTTCCATTATGATGTGTAACTGCCCGATAAAATTGCTTTTAAAGCTCTCCTGCTGACCTTTAACCTCGAGAACTGTGCATAATTTATTCTCATCTAAACAGTCAGATCCTTTCCTTTCTCATTTTTGGGAGATTTCCTTTCTTCCTCTTTCCCCAGCATCCCTGATTTTTTTAAACTGGATCATACTGAATCAAGACATCTCTACTAATTTTCCTCTTCATTTAAGAGGTATGTTTTCTATTCCTAATTAGCATTCAATGAAAATAGAGGTTGTTGTGTACCACGGCAGAATTGTTACTTTCTTCCTCCCCTTGTATTATTTATTGATTTTTCCCCTTTTTTTTGAACTATGTTGCCTTCCGTTTTTAGTGGTGTTATTGTGCTTATTGTGGTGTAGGAGTGTTGTGATCTAAAGCAAAACATGGTGGAAAGTAATCTTCCACCTTCACATATGGGTGCAGAGGAGCCGTTTGATGTGAAGTTTTGTGAACATGCGGCTCCATGTGGTTTGGAAATGACGGAAGATTATCAAATATCAGTTCCAAATTTCAGAACTCCTTATATATATATAGGACGATTACATTCCATGAACTCCCTGTAAAATTGTTGATGTAATTCTTACATTTCCAGGCTTTATACAAAATTTCTTCCCTATTAAACAAAAGCTTACCTTGATTTAAGATGGGTTTTGAATGAATTTAGTTCTTTAATAGGAACATGCTGGCTCTATTTGCTTTCATTCAATCTGTAGACTTATACTACTTCTTCCTTTATGTAAAACCACTTCCTAATATCTCATTTTCTTCAATAGAATTTCAGAATATGGTCCAGCAGCTGCTTCAAGTAAGCGTGCAGTGTATAACTACTGGGGCCTCAGAGGATCCACTTGACTCCACCGTGTGATAGACTGCCCAGTCTGATCACCTTAGAAAGTCAGTGGACGCTCAGCCAGCAGGGGTATTTCAGGAAGTTCACCCTTATATCGATTATCCAAGTGCTCTTCAAAATCTGAAAACAGCTTTACGATCTCAGATGTTCACCTCATTCCATCAGAGTCCACATACTCTTACACACAAACTTCTCCTAGAAGATTTTCAAGATTCTTTAAAAAAATGTAGTATATTCTTTGCTATGAAAATACTGGGTGGCCAAATTGGTACTCTTGTTCCTTTTGCAACATATTACAGGGAAAACTAGAGAAAAATCTTCGAGGATTTCCCAGCATTTATATTATTAGATTGAGCCGAGTGACCAATTTGATGAAATCTACGAAGCAAAAATTAAAATGAACCTTCAAACCAAAGATTCTGGAGTTGGTCTCCATCTTCTGCGTGTAAGTAAGTTCCAGAGCACCTCTTCCTCCTCCCTCTCCATTCTTTCTGCGTTAGAATGAAGACCTACTCATCTCTGGGCTTCTGACCACCATGCACGGTGATTTTCCAAAAATATAAAACGATCACTGAACTGTTCTCATTATTAAATTCTTTGATGCTTCCCGTGGTCTTCCAGACAAAATTCAAGCTTATTTTTGACCATCAGGGTTCTGCAGGGTCTGCCTGCATGGGTCGCCAACCTCACTCACTGCTTGTACTTTATACTTAATCAGTTTATAGTTAGTTATACTTTTCCATATTCGCCACTTGATTTCGTGCTCTAAGAATTTGAGCTTGATCTCCCATTTGTAAAAAGCTGGCCTTTATCCTCTTTTTTATTTCATTTCCAGCACCTACCTCACAGTTGCATTCCTTACAAAATCTTCCCAGATTCCTTTTCTATTCATTATGTACCTTGTACATTCATCCATTTGGAACTTTTCATTATATTTTTTAAATTTCTTTTTCCCTTGACTTTTTTCTTTCCTTTCCTTTTTATTTTTTTACATTTCTCTTACCACCATATTATTTTTTAAATATGAGGCTTTAACCTTATTGTTTCAGAAACTATATTATCCATCATTATTTCCATAACACATAGTTTGAGGCCTTAAACTCAATGGCTGTCTTGGAGATTTGCTAGGGTCTCAAAATTATTATTGTTATTTAGGGACATTTCTAGTAAAGTTCGACTGTCGGGGTTAAATAACAGTAAACAAAGAAGTTTTACTCCTAGTATAATTTTTACTTGCTCAATTGTGTATAATTTTATCTTTGAACTTTACTTCGCATATAATTCAATATTATACTTTTCAAAGTCTATGCCACAAATAGAATGTGTTAGGAAATAAAAACCTTCATTTTTTTTGAGGTAAAAGATATATAATCTCTCTTATTCTGTATCTATATATAGCCTCTCCCTGCAATCTTCTACCAGGTCTACATTTAAGAGCAAGAATATTCTTTTTAAATTTGGAAGACAGGAGTATGGGAAGAAAAGTGACATAAGACTAAATGAGAGAGGCCTGTTACTAATGCTTGAAATACGTTTGCTTTTTCTCTCGCTCTCTGATTTTCCGATGCAGAGAGGGTTGGGTAGCTGGGCACAAGCTTATTGAGATTTCATTTTCATAATTGTTGTTGGCTTGGTCTTGTTTGATTTTTCAGCCTGATCTGCCACTGACTTATATAAGAAAGCATGCTTATCAAAAAAGGATAGTTATTTCATTTTGAATTTGCATTTGCTTGTCCAACTCTGATTATCAGTTTGAAGAAAGGGTACCTAAAAAATTAATTGAAAAAAATGTTTGCTATACAGTGACAGTACATGTGTGCATAGACAGTTACATGATTTAACGTACATTCAACAGGTCTACATTTTGATTTGTAAGATGATCTTTAGGAAAACATCACACAGAAGAGTTAAGTAAAAGGTAATCTGTGGAACATTTTGCCTGCAATTAAACAATTATGAACATAATTCATCGATTTGTATAATAAAAGCTTTGTGTCTTTTATAGTCAGACAAAATAATTGACACTTTTTTCTGAATTAGTTCAGGTTTTCCCTTTTATCAGCCCTATGAAATAGGTCTATTTTCCTCATGTTATTGTCAGGAAGCTGTAGCACAGGTAACTAAACGAATCCACTTCAGTTCATAGAATTATAGTGTTTAAGGGCTGAGGGTTAAAATTCACTCTACCTCTCTCCAAAGATGGCAGTGTCACATTCCATAATCTGCTGTAAGCAATACCCTCCCACAGGCTCTCACATCTCTTTTCCTTAAATGAAGCTTGCATCAAAGTGATACCTTGGAAGCTGAGCTTTAAAAAATTTATTATACTTTGAGGTAGTCCTGATGAAAAAGAATGAGGCTAGAACTACTTTAGAAAATTTTTCTGAAACTATAATTAGTCAAAAGATAATATATTTTAATTCAATAATTGCCATTCCATTCTTAGGCCATATTATAATTTTATATCTATATGTGTATATATAGATATTTACATACAGGATATATTTTTTTCAAAAAGTAAGATCCTTTCTAATTCCCTTTGAAATGCGGAGAGTCTTAGCAGTTTTCAGCCTTCCTGCTGTTTCCGTATCTTTGGTTGCCATCCAGTGGCAATAGTCGTATACTTCAGTTGTGTGATCCAGGAGAGAGAAAAGCTCTCTACTTTCCCAACACACTGTCTTTTATAATTCAAAAGCAAATGGCAGATATTAATATTGTGTAACTAATTTACAAAAGCTCTAGCCCTGGCTTCTACTGAGTCCAGTAGAGATGAAAGTTTTATCTAGATGTAAGCCAAAGAACCTCAGTTCTAGACAAGGATAAAAAGTAGTTTTTTTATTTTCTCAGAAAATTTATAGCTAATGTTTTCCTCTTCAGAATCATTAGAAATAAAGTACTTGTTGTAAAATTGCTGCCAGTGTCAATAATTTACACATCTGTGTACCCAGGATTGAGGAAGCCAAGCCGATTGTCAGCTTTCTTGGGGTTTTCTCAAATATGAAGACTCACTGGGAGGAAACACTAGTAGAAAACTCTGAACAAGCACCTGGAGGTAATAAAATGCATGCAGATCATTTCCACCCACTGGGCAAGTAGTTATCTGTGACATGGATATAGCTTATCAGAATTACTTTAAAGCAGCATCTTCCAGAGTCATCTAGAAATCCTGTTTGTGAATAGAGCTGAAGAACAGGTACAGCCATTAAACCAAAAGGGATTTATTTAAGCCACTGAGAGTAAGGAAATAAAACGAACACTCCTGCTAGTTAAAATTTACAGTGTTAGCAGTTTATATTATCTGATCATTTTATTTGAGATGGAGCTTGAGGATGAGAAAATTTGGTATCAAAATAATTATTGATAAATATTCTTCCTCAAAGTAAAAATCTGTATGTCTCTGAGAAGGTGTTAATTTTATTCTGCTTGACTTAACAGGTTGTAGATTGGAAAATGGGATGGTTAAAGTGAGCAAAGTTATCTCATGTAAAATTACAGTGATGCCTCAGTTGTCAAAATGTGCTCATTCCAGATTCGTGGTGAATGCCGAAAAGTTGAAGAACTGAACGTATTTTTCCCATAAGAAATAATGGAACACCAAGTAATTAGTTCTGAGGCCCCAAAGTTACACTTATAAATTCATTTTTCCAGGACTTTAACAAGTTTTTCATGATTTCTTTCTTTAAGTCTTTTGTGGTTCTCACAGTTTTCCTCTTAGCTTTCCTGCTGGTATCCCTAACTTTCTCTAGAGCTTGGTTACAGTATTTTACACGAATAAAGTGCAAAAAAGCACCATGAAACACATTTTGACGTACAGACACAAGCATCGTGTGTTGGCTGGGGGAGAGCAGCTGTTAGATCGAAGTATCACCCCTCTCTCTGTGGAGAGACGTGATGCGGGACTCACTTTTGGCCAGTACGGTTCTTTTCAAGCCAGATTTTTGATTTGACTCTTGCATTTTTCCAGCTTTGTGATTGGAGTAGTGGAAAGTTTGAGCTTGGAGGTGTTCGATAACCAAGGTATCATTGTACTTATTTGATTGGTAAAATGGTCAGGCAGTAGCGGTGTGGTTATTAACTATGGTATGGTTATAACAATTTATGACTTCTAATATAACTTTAAACTCACTGGTTAGCAATAACCAGAATAGAAAAATGTGTTGCTAGTCGTTAAGATACAGTGTTCACGTCCCACCACTCTACCAAAACTGCTTTTTTAATGTCACCAATGACTTTTACATTGACAACTCCTGTGGTCGTTTCTCAGCATCGTCTTACTGATCTGGCAGCAGTGTGGGACACATTTTCTCGCTCCTTATACTTCTTCACTTGCCTGCATAGAGTGCACATTTTCTTGTCCTTGGATCTCACAGGTCATTCCTTCACCAACTCTTTTGCTAATATCTCCTTTTATTCCTGTTCTTTTCATTTTGGAGCTCCTGAGGTCTCAGGCCTTGGATCTTCTGTCTTCCCCATTTGTACCAGTATTTCTTCTAAACCATGCCACTGCTGGAAACCTCCAGGACAGTGTGGGGTGTCCCATGCCTTGTAGGATGTCCAGCAGCGTCTCTGGCCTGAACCTGCTAGGAGCACAAGCACCTCACATCCCCCAGTTTAGACTGAAAATGTCTCCAGATATCGTGAAATGTACCCCGAGGAAAAAATGTTTCCAACTCAAAACTACTGACTTATACTCTTTACAATCTTGGTGATCTCACTCAGTCTTTTACTTCTAACTACATCAATATGTATACATAAGTACATCAGTTTACTATTGATGAACACGATTAGTTTTCTTAAAATTCCTTGCTCCAGCCACCTGGTCTACAGGTATCTGAAACTTAAGGTGCTCAAAATGAAATAAATCTGCTCCCCTAAATATCAGCTGTCTCCAGTTTTGATGCTGATATCAACCTTTAGTTCTGCAGGATCCAAATTCTAGAGTCATCCTTGGGTTTTCTCCTTATTTTACAATCCACACACATTCTGCCTGGATGGACCTTCTACATATACTCTGCGTGCAGTCGCTCTTCCGCCCCAACCCTGTGTGGTGCACTGCTGTCTCTCACTGAAATTCCATTCATTCCAGACTGGGCTTTCTACTTCCTCCATTGTCCCTCTTTCCTTCCTCCACCCCACCGCCCCAACATAATGTAATCTGTCCTTAACAAAGGAGAAATGGATGTCAGATCCATCACCCTTTATTTCTACTGTTTACAATTTTCCCATTTCTCCGAACAAACCCAAGAGCCTTCAGATGGCCCAGCCCCACTCTGGTCCCTGGCCGTGATGGCCTCCCAACCCAGTTTACCCACTGCCCTCTGTCACACTCTGCTTATTTGTTATCTGCACGTCATCGGTGGAAGTGACTATTCAGTGTTATTTCCATTAAACAAACAAACAAACAAAAACTTGGTGTCCTTATTGAGTTTTAAGTTGTTTACATGCATTAAATATATGTTTTTAAAAACATTTTACTGCTAGTAACATTTTTCATTTTTGTATTGCATTTATCTTTTCATAATTTTGTCATTAATGTTTTTTTTTGTCCAGCAAAAGGCCACAGATATTTCTCTTAGATCTTCTTCTAGATGCTTCACACTTCAAACTCTTAATTCTATTATTCAGAAATAGAGATATACTTAGAGATAGGGATAGAGAGATATAGATACCTAGTGAGCCAAGGGCTGAAATCCATTTGTTTTTCATCTGATTATCCTGCTGTTTGCAGGAGAATTGGTTTCCTAACAATATTTAGAATTTCAATCCATAACTACCTCTTGAAGTTCTGGTTCTTTATTCTTTCTCAGGAATCTTTTGTAGTTTTCAATACAGAGGTTTGGTGTACCTTTTGTTAAATTTATCCCTCAGTATTCTCTCCCTCCCTCCTCCTTCTATCCCTCCTCCTCCTCTACCTCCTCCTCTGGGCTACTGCAAATGTTGTGGTTGTGTTAATTTAAATTTCTAATTGTTCACTGGTAATATATAGACATATGTTTCTATAGTATATAAATATGATTTTTAAAATTATGATCCTACAAAGTTGTTAAGGTTCCTAACTGTTTAATGTCTCATTATAGATTATGTGGAATAGTCATGTTGCCCGTGAATGGAGTTCGCTTTTGCTGTCCAACCTAAATGCCATTTATTAATTTTTCTTGACAATTTTTAGTGGTCAGAAGATCTGCTAAATGTTGAACAGAAGTGGTTAGAGTGGACATTTTGGTCTGGCTTTTGATTTTATAGGGAAATCATTCAGTCCTTAAACACTAGATACAATACCATAAGTATGGTTTCATGTAAACTCTCTTATCAGGTTCTTGATTTGCTTACAGTTTTAATTATGAATACATGTTGGATTTTGTTACTGTTTTTCTCTTCATATGAGGTAATCATATATTTTCTTTTAAAATCTGTTAATATGGTAAACTACATTGATTGATTTATGAACAAGCCAGTTTTTTGTTCCTGGGTTAAACCCTGCTTAGTTTTGACCTTGGGGTTTAAGGCATATAATATAATCAGTGCTGAAGAAAATAGAGTAGAAATTGTCAAGTGGCAAACAATTTTAAAAAACAGTCTTCTGTGTATCTAATGGCTTACTCACACTCGCATTATTTCATCCAGTAATGTGTTACACAAAATTTTAAGGGAAAAAGTCAAGCATGTGCATAAAAATTTGTAAATATATGAAAATTAAAATGACTTTATGTAACCAGTTTTAAAATCACAGGTATAATATAGTCCCCTTTATATGTTAAACATGCTTATGTATTCTCGTAAAAGAAACATTGAAGAATCTACTAGGTTATGTAAACTGTTTTTATGTGTGGGAGGTGAGAGTTATCTTTTAAATTATATCCATTAATTTGTACCTTTTGTCTGTTTCAAATCTTTCCAATGAATATATATGTCATAGTCCGCTCAGGCTGCCCTTCCAAAATACCATTGACTGGGTAGTTTAAACAGTGTGCATTTCTTTCTCACCCTTCTGAAACTGAGCATTCCAGATTAAGGCACAGAGGTATTCAGTGTTTGCTGAGGGCCTCTTCCTGGCTCACAAAAGGCAGACTTCCATCTGTATCCTCATGTGGCAGAAAGATACCAGTTTCTAGCTCTTCCTCTTTTAGAAGGGCATTTATCTCTTCTTGCAGACTCAGTTGCAGACCTAATCTAACCATGAATCCTTCCCAAAGGCCCCAGACCACAGAACTACACTGGGATGAGGACACTTGGTATGGGACTGGGGGCGTCGGTGTTCAGTTCACAGCGATGCATCTCTTTTACAGTAGAAAAGAATTACAGACAGAAAGTATCTTTTCCAAAGTAGCTGATTTTAATCAATTCATTGGCAGTTTGGTAACCATCTTGCTGCGTAATCTTTGAGGGGCATCCAGAATTAACTTTATTTTATTTTGTCAGGCTACTTCTTAAAGCACTAATATAATATATACGTAGTTTGAGTAACCTCTATCCAAAATATTTGGGAATGGTTTAGATTTTGGATTTTTTGAGGGATTTTGGAATATCCCCTATTATATGCACATAATGAGTCATCTTGGAGATTAGACCCAAATGTAAACATGAAATTCACTTATATTTCACGTACACCTTATACACCATAGCCAGAAGATATTTTTATGCAATATTTTTAGTGTGCCTGTGTTTTTAATGCAATCTATCACATGAGTCAACTCTGGAATTTTCTACTTGTGCATCATGGAGGCACTAAAAAGTTGCGTATTTTGGAGCATTTTGGATTTTGGATTTTCAAGTTAGAGACATTCAATCTTAATTATTATTCAAAAAAATCATCCTTTTTGAGAACTTCTTGGAATGTAAAATTTTTCATGTTTGGGAGGGCAGAATTTCTGAGAAAATATCATTAAAATTCAAGAAACTATGACATTCTAGGTAGAGGTAGCATGACCATGCTGACCGTAATTTAATACATTGCACCAGTGGGAAGACTTACAAATTCAAGAAAATACCTCTCAAGAACACAAAGAAATACTGTGTTATGTGGTGTGTTGTGTCTTTTCAATAGTTTTTTCTATGATAAATTATATGTTGAAATGTTTCTTTTAAGTGATTTTATGGATAGTTAGTTCATTAAATACTAACAAGAAAGTTAAAGTGTTTAGGAGCGCTTTCTAAGTTATCTAAATAGAACTGCACATTTACTCAAAATACCCTTTGGTACATCATAAAACTATTATTCATCTAGTCGCTCAATGTTTCTGGTCTTAAATCGTTTTTAGAATGTATCAAGGTGAAGGAGAAAATGAAAATAGTTTTACAGAATAACTGGAGCTAAAAACAAGCAGTCATTTAACATTGATTATTTCCATTGTGAAAATGTTGGAAAGGCATAACATCAATTTTTCTGTTTATTTTTTTCCATTTACAGAAAACACTAGATCCGAGAATACATACTGATCTTCTGTTTACTGTGTAAAGTGTTATTATTATTAGTAGTAGTAGTAGTAGTAATATTAGACAAAATTAAAGTCAATAAATTTTCATCTAAGAAATTCACCTTCCCTTGCTCATTAGTCCTCTTTAACTCCTGAGTCAAGGTGTATCTCCTGGGCAGCACATGGTTCTTTTATTTAGGCTTCTTTTAATCTCCTCTGAAATGTGGACATATTGATGTTAATTTCAAAAATATCCCCCCTTACCAACAATCTTTGGAATTTAATTTCTTCAAGCAATTTATATTAAATCTTTTTTTTATTGTTAGAATACGTGGATCTGCCTGGTTTGCCATTTCAGACTCTCTCTAAACCCTAATGAGTCAAAAAATAGTCACTTGTAAGCTATTGCACTCAAGAACAGTACAGATTTGTTAATATCTAAGGTAAAACAATTATTAGATTTTTCATTTTTTAACAATTCTGTCTTATAGTTCCTTCCCACAGATCTAAGTTCTTTGAGGAAATGCCTGTTACTCTGTGAGGTGCTTTGAATGATGTGCATTGGGAAAGTTATATTTTATTTGTTTTGATTAACAAGTAAAAATTATATAAATTTAGGGTGTATAACATGTTGTAATACATGTATGCATGTGGAATAGTCAAATTGAGCTATTGAACATGCGCATTACCTCTCATACTTATTTTTCATGATGAGAACACTTAAAATCTACTCCCTTTGCAATTTCTAAAAATATAACACATCGCTGCTAATTGTAGTCACCATGAGTACAACAGATCTCTTTCACTTATTCTTCTAATGTAACTAAAATGTTGTGTGTCCTCTGACCAAAATCTCTCCAGTCCTTCCCACCCCTAGCTGCTGGTAACCACTATTTTGCTATTTTTACACTCTATGTATTAGTGACATCATTCATTATTTTTCTTTCTGTGACTTTCTTAATTCACTAATCATTATATCTTCCTGATTCATTCTCCTTATCCCAAATGACAGGATTTCCTTCTTTTATAAGGCTGAATAAAATTTGCATTGTGTTTATATACTGGATTTTACATTGTGTTATATATTACATTTTCTTTGTCCCTTCATCAATATATGGACATTTAGGTGGATTACACATCTTGGCTATTTTGAATAATGTGCAATGAATATGAAGCTGCAGATATCTCTTCTATGTACCTTCTCATCACCTTTGGGCACACACAGTCCTGGGATTCCTGGATCATGTGATAGTTTGATTTTGATTTTTTGAGGAACCTTCATACTGTTTTTTCAGGTCCTTTTTTTCCGAGGTCTAAAACCTTAATCCTTGTTTTGGAATGGAACTCTGGGAGGAAGTTTGATGCCCTTCTCGTATATTTAACATACTTCTTCCTCACATATTAACTCTTGTATTTAGACACTCACATTCACTTTGGCAAATATATTGTTCCCGGTGCGTGTCGTGTGTGCGTGTTTGTGGCATGTGATTGCTGAAGGTCTGAACAAAATGAATGAAGCTCCTAGTCCTTTGAGGTACATTCTGGCTCAGGTTATGATGTCTGTGAAAAGTTCTGTGCTGTAAAATCAGGACTTTAAGATTCAGAAGGTCAAAATAAAAGATAATGGGGAAGTAGGAAGATAGATATTTCTCAAAGGAGAAAGGGATCAAGAGAAGGAGGGTATGGGGAGGGAGGGGAAGGACGGGATGAAAGAAACAATTAAGGTGTGTCAAGTACATCATTGCTGTACATATGTAAATGTCACATACACTGGAAATATGTACCTGCCCAAAAGAGGTTAAGAGATGGGTGGATGGGGAAGACGGGAAGAGAAAGGGGATGAAAAATGGATGTATTACATACCTGTCCCAATTCCTCACAAGGAATGTAAACGTTATATACTACACGTACATGCTAATAAAAAATGAGCAGTTAACTGAACTAGTCCATGCACAAATCCTTACTAGTCCACATCATGTGATCAACTTTGTATTAAGTTCTGATAGGGTCACAAAACATGTAAGAGGTGTAGACTTTACTTCTATGACTTATTTTCTTTGGGGCACAAATGCTGCAGTGCCCATAGAAAAGATATGACCATTAAGGCCACAGTATAACTTAATTGCCAAGTCAAGGACAAATATATTCCATATGTACTGTGGAATATGTACTTTGGAATATTAGTTACATGGAATGGACTAAGAAATTTTGCAATGGGAAAAATTTGGAAGAAAATTATTTAGCTTTGAATTTAGAAGTCCAAAAGGCACTTGTATACTGGCTAATATCCCGGACAAAAAAAAAATGGAATCTGTAATTAGGCATCAGGAAAATGTAATCAAGGACTTACCATTTCACATGCACTAGAATGACTATAATCAAAAATATAGATAATAACAAGTATTGATAAAGATGTAGAGAAACTGAAATCCTCATACACGGGTGGTGCAACTGTAAAATGGTACAGTCACTTGCAAAACAGCCCTCCACAAAAGGTAAAAAATAGGCTTAGTATAAGACCCAGAAATTCCACTTTTAGGTATATGTCAAAGAGAAATCAAAGCATATATGTACACAAAAACTCATATACAAATGTTCATAGTAGTATTATACATTACACCAAAAAGTAACAATAACCCAAATGACCATTAATATGTGGATAACATTATTAGGAGAGAATGTTATTCAATAAGACAAAGGAATACATTACTGATACAAGAAACAATTCCTAGAACAGGAAAATCTATTAAAACAGAGTACTTTAGTGTCTGCCTAGTTTTAGGGGGAGGGATTGGGAGATGTTAGCTGGTGGTAGAGTGTTTTGTTTTGGAATACTAAAAATGATATAAATTTGATTGTGGTCATGGTTGTACAACTCTGTCAATATGCTAAAATCTACTGAATCGTACAGTTTAAGTTTGTAAATTATATAATATGCAAATTTTAGTTCAATAAAGCTGTTATTTTAAAAAAGAAAAAACAGAAGGTGATATATGAGTGGTATATTAGGATTTTTACTTATTTTATTTTAAAAAAGGAGAACCAATATTTTCTCTGATATGTTCAGAGCATTTGGTATTTTCTCAAATAAATAAAAGAAATGATGCAATAAGAAAAATCTGATGATTTGTAATTACCTTTTCTCATCCTCAATATTTAGTGTATGCTAAAATAAAGTAGGATATGCTTGGGGGGGTATAA
Organism: Hystrix cristata; assembly: GCA_004026905.1. Classification (NCBI taxonomy): domain Eukaryota; kingdom Metazoa; phylum Chordata; class Mammalia; order Rodentia; family Hystricidae; genus Hystrix; species Hystrix cristata. Next base: position 22,036 of record PVJO010009262.1, read on the forward strand.
GATTCTTGAAATACAAATCTATGTTAATGTATTTTAAATAGCAATTCATTTCCTCTCTGCACATTTCCTGTAATGAATGTTTGTGGTAATGGCAAAATAATTTGAGACAACATTATCTGAAATATTGATGTCCTTCACATGTGTAATTCTCCCCAGTTTGTGCTGCTTACACGACCTCAAGTAAACTTCCCGTGAATGCAGACGGTGTTGACAGATGTTAGAGAAGGGTGATGACCCTTTAACCAGAGTTTTATCAAAGCCTGAGTTACTGTTTTCTATCCTCAAAATGTCAAAGAAAAGGTATTCACTTATTGAACGATGCTAAAAATTAAAGCCTTGATAACCAAAATAAATGTGGTTCAAATAAATGTGGTCCCTGAGGACCTTCCCAGGGGAGCTGGGTTCGCGGTGGGGGCTGCTGGCTAGAAACTCGATTACCCTCGTGAGGACTCTCCTTGGTCACACCTACCTGGAATGACCCGGAGTGAACGTAGAAATCAGGAGAGCTGCCCAGGGCAGCCACAGGTTCAGTCTTCCCGTCCTCTGTGTAGCATCAGCCTGCCCATCTCTTGGCAATCGGCGTCGAGCACATTTACTATAGTCACATAGTTCATTCCGGTGGTTCACTAGTACGAGAGGGACACAAAATAGCAAGATGGAGAGTCTGCTTAAAATTCCTAAACAATTTTATGTCTTATGATAGAAGCATTTCTCACTTAGGGGTTAAGGATGGGATTCTTGCACCAGAAGAGCCCGTAGTTGTGACGTTTGAAAGCAAAAATCCTGCCTTTCGAGCAAGTGTTTATGATAATAATGAGAATGGCCACTTTGGTTTCTCCCTCGGGTTCTTGGCCCTCTGCATTTTGGCTATGAGGAAAACAGTATCTTTTGCTGATGGTTCATTTAAAATTTATTTCCTTTCTGTCTGAGCACATCCCAGCCTAGCCGGGTGTTTTTCTCACACAGAGCCACTGTGTCTAGGGCACCAGTTCACTGTTCATGTAGGGAAGTGGTTTCTAAGTGATACAGTTTATAGTAAAACCAGCAAATTCTAATGAACACGAATATATATCCGTATCACAATCATTTTGATCCCCTTTCTCTCCCTACCCTCTTTTTTCCCACTTCCCCAGACCTCCTTGACCATCTGCAAAATGTCGACCTTCCCATTTCTTCTCATCTATCCTTTATTTTATTCTTTAAATTATCTGTATTTTGGGTTTCTCATGTAAGAGAAACCATGTGATATTTAACTTTCTGTGTCTGATTTATTTCTCTTACAACTGTAGTCTCATGATCCATCCGTTTTCTCACAGATAACTCCAGTTTATCCTTCTTTATGACCGAATAGTACTCCATTGTAAATACATTTTCTTTATCCCTTCATTTGTTGATGTGTAGCAAGGCTGTTTCCTTAACTAGCTATTGTGAATTGTGCTCCTATAAACATGTATCACTGTGATATGATAATTTTAACTCATTCAGGAGGACACCTAGGGGAGGTGTAACTGGGTAAAATGAAATTTTTAGTTTTAGTTTTTTGACCTGATTTCTACGTATGGTTGTACTAGTTCACATTCTCACCTACAGTGAAACAGGATTTCTTCTTCCCCTATATCGTCACCAATATTTGTGTTTTTGAGTCCACAGTGGTGGGCATTCTTAATTGAGTAACACGGAATCCGTGTTGTTTTGATTGTTTTGCCGTGAAAAAATTCTTTGCTTAGAAGCAATTCTGCATAGCATAAGGCTGTCGTCTGAGTCTCCCTGAGAATAGGACTGTATTAAAGAGTCTGATATTTTTGGGAAAATTTTTTTCTTCTTCCTTCTTTTTGTTTCTTTCTTTCTCTTTTCTTCTTCTTTTGTTTTTATTTTATTGATGTGTTGATTTATTTGTGATACAGAAGATTGAACCCAGGACCTTTGCACTTTGCTACATCCCCCGCTTTTTTAATTAATTTATTATTTTGAGAGAAGATCTTGCTAAGTTGCAGAGTTTCCCAGGCTGGGCTCGAAGTTGTGATCTTCCTGCCTCAGCTTCCCAGAGTACTGGAGTTATTTATAGCCAACCTTTCAAGTAGTTCTATTGAAACTCTTCTCACTGGGCTAGAGATAAAAAGTTAGCATCCACCCAGCAGAATATGGTTCTGTCCAGAGAAATATTCCTTCTTAAATATTCCATATTCTGAAAACTCTTCGATAACCTGCACTTGTATGAGTCATGGCAAATAAATCCTCCTCACGTTTTTCCTTTTTCTCTCCCGACATGAGACATCTGTTATACCCTCCTTGGGAGAGCTCCAGACTTTCTGAAAGATTATCTGATGTTTTGCGTTTGAGTCTGGCACCTTCATTTGGGATGTAATAGTTACCATATTTCAGTATCTTGGTCAAACTTCCACTGTCGCGATCCTGGTGTCCTCCGGAGGTTGCTCCAGGGCCTGCGGGATATCAGCGTCCTGCATGCTTTAGTCCTCAGTGTGCTGAGCAGTGTCCTGTTTGCATAGATGACGTGTACATCTTCTTGTACACTTCAATCATCTCTAGATTGTTTATAAAACCTAATACTATGTGAACGCTGTGTAAATAGCTATATTCTGTATGGTTTAGGGAATAGTGATGAGAAAAGAGTCTGTACATATCCGGTACAGATGCAGTGTTCTGAGTATTTTCTATGTGTGGAACAGCTACACCTGATTTTGTATTTTGTGTCTGTGGAATCTATGGCTAGAGAGGGCAACCTGAATATAAAATTATAAGTAATATAAAATGCTTTAATGTATTCCTCCTTCCCAGCCTTTGCCCTCTGATTTATTACCCATCTCTACCCAGAATACTTTCCCTAAAATGTAAATCTCTCATCCAAAACTTTTTTCTTACCGTCGCCCCAAGTTTTTATCTTGGATCAGAGTGAACACCAGCCAGCTTTCCTGAGTTAAGAACTGTAAGACTTTATCTGGAGTGGTAAGCCCCTAACTCTGGTTTACAGGAGTCTTCGCCATGCTCTAGTCGGCCCAGAGGACTTTCTCTGCCCTGTTGTGGATGGTGCTCAGCCGGTTAGATCACTGCTCTGCCTGTGAGCCTTGAAGGGGCTGGGTTTGGGGCAAGCACTCCGGGGGAGGTCTCTTCTTTCGGGATCCGCTAGGGCTCCGTGGGGTCATCTCTCACTTTTCCTGAAGATCTTGCATGTCTTCACCCTAAGGAATTTTAGCAGAGATAGCCCTCATTAGCCTGGAAAATACTCCGTTCCACCAGTTTGCTAATCATTAAATGATGACTTGCTAAGATAAATATTTAAATACCGGAGACAAGTTGAGTCTGGTAAATGAATCTTCCCTTTACCTATAAGCTGTTCCTCAAGGTTAATTCCCAGTTCTGCTCAAACAGAGGACTTGACTGCATTGAAACATCAATTTAAAAGACCTTTTCTGATCAGGCACCTCAGTACACGAGCGTAATACTGTTTTACTGTTTAATATAGTCATTACGGTTATTTGTAGGTATGACTTCCCTATTATCAAGTGAAATATTTGCGACAAGTAGTTTGTACTATCATCTTTGTGTTCTAGAACCTAATAGGGTAGCTAATGAATACAAAATAAATTAACCACCAAGTGCATGTGAGCATAAAGGGAAGAAAGTGGGATAAGAGGAAGAGAAGAAGGAAGGAAAGAGGTAAGGAGACAGTTTCGTTATTAAAGATATTTGGCAGGTTCCAAAATTACTCTCTCTTTAGGGGTGAAACACAGATTTGTGCTTAAATGAAGTCAGTGTGAGAATAGCTCATGACAGTTCTGCCACAGTGCACCCCTTTGTGGGTTGAACACATGCGTGCCCTCTTGGGTACGACCCTTTCTGTGAGTTTTCCCGGCTTTCTGTGCTGTGTCGCTAGGCGCCACATTTTCCCATGCTGTCTTCGAAAACAGTGTTGAAATGTCGTTTCTGTTCTTAGTGTATTTCTTATCTCTGTGATTGTGGATTTAAACCACATTATTAATAGCTTGAAGAGAGTATTTTAAATGTTCTCAACACAAAAAAGCGTATGAGCTGACGGGAATACCAAACACTTAGATTTGACTATTATACAATGTATATGTGCATCAAAACATTACCCATGAATATATCTATTAGTATGTGTCAACTAAAAAATAAAATTCAAATCCTGTAGAACAACTAACAAGGTTTACACCATGAAATACGTTCTGTTCAATTGAGAGGTAACAACGTGTGTGTAAAGAGCAAAACGTACTTTTTATGTTCTTTAGTGTCAGTCTGTATAGTGATACACGGTGGACTTCCGAGAATTAAAAAATAGTGCATTATTCCATTATTTACTTTGTCATAAGGGATCAGAAAAAAGAAGTAACTATTGTTTTTTTTGACTAGATTAAATGAGACCCTTTTATTTCCTTTAACTTTTATTTAATTTTTTGCTGGTTTTGTTCTGTTGTCCACTTTTCTGCTCTCTTTTGTTTTCATGGTAACATTTGACATTTTGGGGTTTTGGGGTGCCGAGGATAGAGCCCAGGACCTCGCACGTGTTTGCTAGCAGTTTTATCTTCTTTCAAAATGAGAAGTCTTGCTGGTTTTTGCCAGTCTCATAGCAAATTGTAAAATGATCTGTCCATTGTATTTATCACCCGTGCTTGATAAATTCTTTCACCTCATGCTTCCTGGTATTAGTGTATGTTGTCTGATACACCGAGCTGTTCTGCTTGTATCGATAATAGTAATTTTCAGTTTTGTATAGTCCCTCATAATTGACAGCGTAGGTTTCCAAAAATTACCTCGCCTTTAAAAAGTCGATTTTGATGCTCATCTAAAGAAAACTTCATTCTCATCTTTTCTCTCTAAAATGAAGTTTAGGTGCAGAGATATAGTTGACCTCCAGAATCCTTATTTTTAGATTACTTTCTTTACCTTGTGCATCGTCTTTTTAACACTATATCATTTAGAGAGTACTCGTTAAAGTGATGGTGTTGGACAAAATGCTGTGTTAAAGTTAATGGATGTGATTGCCATACAATGATGGCATTTTAATTGATATTGAAATTTTAATTTTAAAAAGAAAAATACTAATATTGAGGCCATGTGTCCCTATCTCATATTCTTTGCTAATCAACAAGTAAAAGCAAAATTCCTGGTTTTGATTTTTCCTTTCCAGATGAGTCATTTAAGATCATTTCAATAGGACCCTGCTTTTAGGGAATTTTTCTGCTATGGTAGATAATAACGATTTGATCAAGATGTTTAGATGAAAAGTATTTAGCATCCAGTTCATGCATTGAGAACCAGATTCTTGAACCGCACGATTAAGAGCCCTACATTTGCCCCTAATAATCAGAATTGCCCATTTGAATGTTTCAGCCTCATCTGATGCAGACAGAGTACTTTTTCTGCTGGGTGAGAATCACAAAACACAAAGAAAATGGTGACGGGTCGGGGGGCAAAGCAGGTGGCATGCTGACAGCGGCTGCTCGCGACACCTCACCTGGCCCCATCCTCTTGTTACCTGGCCAGGCGGACATCAAAGGAGAACCAGTGAGAGGCTCATGGATTGACAGCTGGGCTGACACAGCCTCCGTATGTATTCCCAGCAGGCCTGGGGCAGAAGGATGAGGGCACATTGTGGCTGCAGAGTGAACAGGAAGGTGTGTCACGGGGATTCTCGTGCTGTTCTGTATAACCAGGGAAGGATTGTTGTAAAACCAAAAAGTGATTTCAAAAGTATAATGAGCAGATTTGGTCGGGAATGTAAACATATTTATCTTAATATTTTGCTTTGTACATGCATTTCGTTGAAAATTTCCCATTTTTTCATCTTTCAGTGCAGATAGTTTTTAATTTTTATATGTATCTCCCTCTCCCCGGATCAATAATAGTTGAGCACTGGGCATATCACAGATCCTATACTAATTATGATTTTTTTTCTTTTTTTGGCTCACTATATAATTTATATTTTATTAACTGTTTACAGTACATAATGATTAAATTTATTGTGGGGAGTTGGTATATGTACCTAACACTTCTTAATTCTTTTTTTGTCCCTTACCTAACCCCTCCCTGGTCCTTCTAACTCTTGATCTCTTTCCCATTTACAAAAGCATTGTTTCCATTTTTTTCTTCAATTCTTTTTTTTTTCCATCTCATTTACCCACCGCTTCCGCCATGTCTCTGTACATATACATATATAGTAGTTTAGTGCTTTCAACATTTTAGGTTGAATCGTTATAGGTGTTATAGTTTCCCCCAAAGTATTTATTGAATAAATTTATTGAAGATAATTGATTCCTTACAAGGAGAGCAACAGGATTGTAGTTTAAGATTAAATCTAACCTCATATTTTAGGGAGTGTTTTATTAAATACAAAAATGCACACTCTTGCTAACAAAAGTGTTGAAATCTTTTAAAAATATTTAATAATTTGTTTTCAACAGTTCAAATAAAAGAAATACAGGAAAGTGTTAATACAAGGAATATAATTCCTTCACCTTTATTCGCCATTAATTATAAAATGATGGCATTGTCTTTGGTTTATTTCTTCCACATAAAAAGAGTTAAGATTATTTCACAATATTTTAAACTGAATTTATTATATGAGTCACATCTTTGAAATTCTAGATGACTGACCTCTTCAGTTACAAATTTGTGTTTGCATTGCAGATTATATTAATATTATTAATCTCATGATTTTTATATTGATGAAAAATAGTTCTATTGGAGAATCATTGAGACGTTTGTATCTTGATATTATATGTGGAAAATAATACATGACACTCATACATGTGCGAATCTGGAAGTGATATTTGCTTTGGATTTGCTAGAAATGAGCTCAGCATGCTGCTATTTCAGTGTTTTTCTCATCAAGCATTCCCATTGTCTGTTCTTTCTGTGTAAGGAAACAAGCACTCAAATCTGAAAGGTCAAAAGTGTAAAACAGTAAACATATGTCACTCAAGTGCATGACACACTGCTGAGACTGAAAGAAAGGAATTTGTGGTAGCCCTATAGATCATCGCCCTTCAGCCTTTGTTACCTCACAGCAATCCAGTTTCCTCTTACGGTGACCTCACTGATTCTATTTCCCGTCTTCTCATTACCAAGGTGGCTACTTGTATGTAGAGTTTAGAGCATGCTTAATCACATTTTTAATACAGATTTTAAAAAGTCCACTGTGCATTTCACTGAGGGATACAAATATAAGTGAATCATATGGTAAGCATTCTGATAAGAGAAATTTTAGATACAGGAATGCATTTAAAAGTAAGTAATAAAATTTATTTCCCTATATATTTTAAAATCTGTTCTAATCTTATTGTTTCATATAGTTTGGGTGTGGACTAGCAGATTTCTGGACTTGTAAATCTAGAGCTATCTTTTGATTTAGTTTTTTAAGTGATTTTATACATATATGTTATAGTGATTGTTGCACATTTCATAGTTCTGACCTCATTGCATTTATAATGTGTTTATAAGATAAAATGGACGAGCTGGCATATTTTGAGCTCTTAACTGTAAGCTAAATGATGGTCCTTTTTAAAAAAATTATTTTTCATATTACTTTATAGTTATTCAAATCTGTGGAAATCTACATACCTGTTAAGTATTAGTCTAGAGGCTAATCTTTCTGCCATTTTCTCTTAGATTTGCAATTTTCTTAATAAGGGGAGATTACATTAAAAAATGGCAAGATTATGAGTAATAAGCAGCGTTGTTTAACCTTATTAGCACTCTCTTCATGGCTTTATCTAAAACCAAACCAGATATTGAGCCTAACTAAACTCCTCCTCCTCATTCCTACATGGGATGTGTTCGCATTTATGTCTGTTTTATTCAGAATTCAGAATATTTTGCTTGTTTGTATCCGAACCCTCAGCCATCTGACACTGAGAACACATTTCAGAGTTTACAGTTGTTTGTTTGCTGAGTTAGAGCAGACTTCACACAACATCCGTAATTATCCTTGGCACTGTTTCTTTCCTCTGGTCCTTGCAAGTGTTGTTCCCCTCTAAAAAATTATCTGGCTGTCCCGAAGAAATATGTCCTTGATGTTACAGTCTGTGCCATGTAGTTGATGACAAAACCAAATGGACAGTCCAAAAACAATAGAAATAAAGATAAAGTGATAGTTACAGTATATCTTCATGTTGTTATTTTTAAATGCCCCATCGCTGCACTTCAACAGTGGAAATATTTCTAGTAAGCAATATTTATTGAATGTTTTATATATATTGGGCATTGTAGTAACATTTTGTGGTGGGACTCATTATTATTATTATATTTTTATTATTATTATTATTATTACTGTTGGCTTCTTGCAGAGATGATGTGTGTGTAAAGTCACATACTGACTAATCTGTTGTATCAAGATTTGAGTCCAAACAGTCCAACCCCAGTGCCCATGTTCCAAATTACTGTATTCCATAGTACCATAGAATGTGATGGGCTTCTGAGACCAGGAACTTCTTAATACCTCATTCTTAAATGAGAAGTCTCACTTCTTGGGTGCATTTTCTCTACTGGCTCTCTGGGCATGGATTAAGCAGGTTACACTATGCACTAAAAATGTAAATTCCCAAACATTGAACCGTATGTGTATTTACACACCAGGTTTTATAGAGCACTGTTTGAGTTACCAGAACACAGTAATGCTAATAGGATAACATCAAAAATTGAACCCAGGATTTATCCTCAGAAGACATGGACCTGGTCTTCTACCTGATAAATAATTTGGAGAATCACCTCAACATCCAGTCTCAGTTTCCTCACTCAGAAAAAGGCCGTAAGAATACTTTTCTGAGATAGGATTGTTGTGAAGATTGAAAAAGCTAAGTAATATAAAACTAAGAGTAGAAAATAAATATCGGATAATAGTTTTTTGTTTCTTTCTTGCAAAGCAGATGGTTTAAAAACAGTTAACACAATCTGTTTAAAGGAGCCACTGAAATATTTGGCAGTAGGTTGCTTAATTTTTGATGATTATAATGGAAGCCCAAATACATCATTGATTTTTAAGCCATTTTTCATAAGAAATAGTGTTGATAAATAATTTTAGTATGGTAAGCATAGTATAACTATCTTAAATAATTCACCATAGACATAACATTTTAAAAATGAAGACATTTACAGTTTTTCCATAAATTATGGATTTGTGACCCATTAGAGGGTTATGAAATTAATTTAGAAAGCCTCTTTATTTTTTAATGCATCTAAAAAACGGATCAAAGGAAAGTATATCACTGATAGTAAATCTAGATATTACTTCTGTGAAATTTGCTATTATTTTTACACACACACAGACAGGCACACACATGCTCTTGTTCTTATGTGTGTATTAGTTGGTTTTTGACATAACTGTACTATCTCACCATAAATTTCAGTACTCATAAGGCTACTGTTTTAAAGACTATTAATTTTTTTTTTTTTTTTTTTTTTTTTTTTGGTGGTGCCAGGGATTGAACTCAGGGCCTTGTGCTTGCAAGGCAAGCACTCGAATCACTGAGCTAAATCCCCAGACCTTTAAAGACTATTAATTTTTTAATGCGTTTTGTTTTGTTCTTTTCTTGTGATGATGCAACAGCGTTTCCATACGTTTGTGGTTACTCAGTCTTTGCTGCCACTCCGAAGTGTCAGTATGTTCTCTACAATGATGACACTGATTTTATCCCAGTGCTCACCAATCTACTATCATGACAAGTCATTTAGAAGAATTTCTTGACATCTCTTGCTTGAGGCTAATGTGTTATTTAATTAATGCATAATTATTGCTGCTAGTTGCTGTTGGCCATCAAAGGAAGCGTGGTGAATTAGAAAAAATACTGAGGGATGAATTATTTTTTCTGTGTATGCTTTTTAAAAAACCTGATAATTCTTGCTAATTTCAATGGATTTAAATGTGCTAATGTGATCGCATGAGCTCAGCCTGATACCTGCCTAGCGTGAGGGAGCTGACATGGCATCACGTCCTCTTGGGTCTCTAAGAGAAACAGGCCTAGCAGGGCCAAAGTGTGAGAAAGTCCTGCCGGTTGCAGTGAGATTCTAAGTGGAGAGGTGGGCGTGAGAGCAGAGTGCTCGGGAGCAGAGTGCTGCAGGAAAAGCCGTCAGTACCAGGCCCGGCAGGCCAGCAGCAGGCCGCGTGTGTCTCTTCACAGCTGTCAGGTAGTGGACTGAGCAGAATGAAGTTGCTGTCTTAGTTACTTTCTTGTTCTAGGACAAAATACCTGACACCTGCAAATTAAAGATGGAAAGGTTTCTTTTGGCTCGAGTTTTAAAACTTTCAGTTCTTGCATGGTCCCTGTCTCCAGGCTGCTGTGGCATTGTGGAAAGGCCTGCGCGGAGGACAAGTGCTCGTCTTATAGCAGACAGGAAGCAGAGAGCGGTCAAGGCAGGAGCAGGGGCGGGAGATAAAATCTGCTGTGGCTCACCCACAGCCGCCTGCCTCTCTGGGCCAGATCCTACCTCCTAACAGCAAGCTGGCTGTACTGCACCCATAATCCATCACTCCCAAAGCACAGGAGGCTTTAGATCTAAACTGTACAGCCCTGCTGCTTAGTTCTGTGTTTTTGTAGATAGTTTGAGAACGTGGTGGGAATAGTGTTTCTCTGACCACGTGACAGAGCACAACCTTTACCTATCTCTCTCCCGCCTTTAGCAGACTGGCATTGGAGTAGGTGGCTCAAAATTTTTAAAAAGTAATGGGCCAAGAGGTAGTGGTGTATTTGATGTTTTACTTCTGAACATATTTTCAGAGTACTACTTTGCAGACTCTTCCCCTGTTGAACTCTCAAGTTTCACTCTCCACCCCACATAAAACTGAACTGAAAGTAATTGAAACTAAAGCTAAAGATGAGAGGTGGGGAAAGATCTTGCATGTAAAATATGGCTTAAGAAGTGTTGTCTCTCAAAAAAAAAAAAAGAAGTGTTGCTGTTTCTTTTTAGTCTCTTGACACTTATTTTTATGGGTATTGGAAGGAAAAATACAGTGTTTTGTTTTCCAAATTAAAGAATTGTATTTTGCTTCCATTAAGATACCCTACACTTTGTTTATTGTATCATTAATTAGCACTTGAATGGTCAAAGGGACTTACTCAGTAAGTGTGTAACTTGCAACACACTAGAGGCATATATTAATGAAAGGCTAAAACATACCCAGAGGTCTCTTACTGCCATATTAAAGCATTTAAAAATGGGACTTTAATTTAAAGTGCTGCTAAAATGAAAATGAAATGTTATATTGATTCTCAGGCCAGATGCTCTTTAGAAAATGTAGTGTGTGTATTATTCCCACTTCAAATTATACTTCAGATCTGACCTGGAGATACTCAAATATAATTCTCTGAAGATCAGATACAGTATGTTAAGGCAATTAAACTAAGTCATTTAGATTCTCTGGGATGACTTTTTTACACTAGGTGGCAGAGGTATCTAAGATATCAGATATCATCTTTTTTTATCTTTTCCAACTTAACATAAAAGTTCATCAAAATGTTTTCTTTAGTAGTTGACTAAGTCTTCTTTTAATTCACATGAGAAATTTTTCACTACATATTTTGTGCGAGTCTTCAACAGGTGCAAAGAATTTTCTCCTTCGTGAAATTATTTTTCCATATAGTAGCAGAAATAGGTTTTGTTTTTGTTGCAATTTTTTAAATTTAATTTTAGTTTGACTCATGTCCTTTAATTTTAATTTTACTTTATATTTTAAAACAATGAAAAATGTCATTTTTAAATATCAATTTAAATGAGTGCATTTTAAGGTATAATGCCACATTTTTTCATTTTTGAAATAACCTTTTGATATATTATACCAATTTTGTAAGACAGGAGATTAACTGCAGGCAAGGTGAGTGGGTGCCAAGATTAACTACTGAAAGGCTGCGGATTTTTATTAACTACTAACAATGCTATTCTTTTTGAATCCCAATGTCTAGTTCAGCATGAGGAAATTCAATAGAATTTTAACTGAAGAGGAGCTGTAAGCATATTAATTGATGGGGGATGGAAGTGTATTTTTCTTTAAAAAAGAAGGCGTATATAGACTATTGGCTAAGATGGAGAAAGAAAAACCAAAGAAGTTAACTGATTTTTTGAAAAACATCAATATTACCCTGAAAATGATCATAATCTTTTATCAAAAAAATCTTTGAAGCATTTTTGGGAGAGTATTTATATTGGGTTTCAGTGTGAGTTGTGTTTTCAGGTGTTCAGAGACAAGTGTACTTTTTACAATGATCAGTGCCTCTTCAAGCCTGCTTCTCATACCAGTTCACATCAGGTTCACCCAGCTTTTGTTAAAAATACAGACTTCTAAATTCTATGCCAAATCTAATGAATCATAGTCTAAGACATGATCAGATGTGAGATTTAGCCACTTTTTGGAGATACAGCAGATTTGTTTGTTTATTTATTATTTTTGATATGCTGTAGACCACTGTTTTCCAGGACATGGACCTGTACCATTCAGTGGCCTGTTAGGTAGCCAGCTGCATTGCAGGATGTGCGGGGAAGGCAGGCAAGGGAAACTTCCGTATTTACAGCCACTCCCCATCACTGGCATCCCAGCCCCAGCTCCACCTCCCACCTGATCAGCAGTGGAAACTGAGCCCTACTGTGAATTGCACTGGCAAGGGATCTAGGTTGTGTGCTCCGTATCTTAGTCTAATCCTGAGACCATCCCTTTCACCCCAACCCCTCCATGGAAAAATTGACCTTCACTAATCTGATCCCTAATGCCAAAAAGATTGAAGACCACTGAAAGAGAAACAGGTAGAAGTATCTAATTTTTAATCACGACCACCAGAATCTATCTTGAATTATCATAAATTATTACTAAAGTATTATTCAATGTAAAAAGAGAGGATTATGTAATAAATTAATCAGTAATTTAAAACTGTAAATAAAGGAAATGGATACATGCGCTCATTCACACACACACACACACATACATAGAAGGTACATTGCCATGGAAGAAATGTCTTTTCCAGGTTGATGCTTGTAAATGCCCTCAGTCAGATATTAAGAACTACATTACCCTTTGTAAAATAATTTGAGAGGTGTGAGCAGTTTTCTTTCTTCTGTTTTTATGTAGTCTATGATTCTTACCTAATCTAAAAACTCACCATTGAATACCCTTGTTTTTATTTTCTATTGTAAATTTGACACATTTAATTACTATCGAAAATAGTACAGATTTTGAGGGATGACAATCTGTTATATATTTTAGTGGATAATTATGAAAGCACTATACAAATGAAGTGATTGGACAAACAAGAGACACAAAAATGTAAATGCAGGCCAGTCAAATGGAACATAAAAAGTAGTATTTTTCAACATTTACTTTGGGAGATGTTAAGATGAACAAACAGGAAGATAAGTTTTAAATAATTCTGGAGATGTCTTATTTTAAAAATAAGTGTATTTTTTTGTTTTTAACTGTAAGATTTTTAAAGCAATTAATAGACTACTTTACAGTGAACTCCTTGGAGGGAGACAATGATATAGTTCACTGTTTCCTGAACATGGTTTGCAAGAAAACATTTTTGAAGGATAATCTTATGGGACTGGTTTAGTATAGGATAAAACTTAGAAAATGTGAATTTAAGCTTGTGCAGCACCCACAAAACACATAATTTATTATTTCCAGCCTACTTAAGATTGGTCTTTCCAAAGAATAAATGAATTGTTGATGATCTGAGTATGGCTTATTGTAAGAATTCTGAAACCTTTCCATTCCTCTTCCTCCCGAAGGTATATCTATCTCTTTAGCTTTAGGCATCAGTAATATTTATTTCATGACTTCAGCATGATTAAGCTTCAAATCCAGTAGGGAAGAAAGAGATCGCCGTTTCACTGATTAATGACTATAGCTTTTGTGATTTTGCGCCTTGGCCTTGATTTTGCTGCTGGCCTTGATTCTGATCCATCTTGTCTATTGAGAACCCAGCTCTCGGTTGACATCTTGGACTGACACTGATCATGTGAATCCTGATTTGTTCTTGTACAGTTTTCTAGACTACACTCTGATCTGTTTGTGTGAAATCTCTTGGCCTCATGGCAGATCTTCACTATCTAACTTGCTATGCGTCATTCATTGATAGATGCAATGGGAAGTTGAGATCAACTAACTCATACTTCTAAAGAGGAAATACCACATAATGTTTTCTGTTGACTGCTGGATGCACATGAGACTTTGCATTTCAGAAATATTTCTTCAGTGGTATAAGCCTGTAATTCCGTACTCTGGGAGGCTTGCAGGAATATTCTAGGTTGTGCCCAGCTCGGTAAACTTAGTGAGACGCTTTCTCAGAATAACGAATGCAAGAATGAATGAATGAGAATTTAAATCAGTGCAAATCCCTGGATTCAATTTGCAGTACTACATACATACAGAAATATTCTTTGAAACCTCCCTGATTTCTAATGTACCCCCAGACCTAAATTCCTCACGGTGGTACTTTTAGACTTCTGGAGGAGCCCGAGGCGGCCTTCTTCCCCATACAGACATTGATGGGAACAGAAATATACTAAGAATTCTGTGAGTTGGCAAATTACTTGAGCAGTGTTACTATGGTTTTATACCTCTATATTCTAGTATTTCTCTTTTCAACTCTTGCCTAACACCTAAGGAGGCCTCTATCTTCTAGTGTTAATGGGATGATTAAAAAATAGATAAATGAGTTGAAGATATCTGTTAGAGTAAATTTTATGATCGAGGTAAGTTGTGAACATTGTAAACTATATGTCTCAAAGGACATGTGCTGAAATTTAAATTTTTTGTTAAAATATCTGTCTTCTTTACCTCTGAAGAACATGATTAAATCCTCATTAATTTCTTTACCCGTTTCATGTGCTTTAAAATATTTGTACATCACAAGATATTTCACACCATCGATAATTAGCTGATAGTTTTACACTTTTCCTCTGACAGTTTGTCATCAGTATTCAGCAGTTATTTCAGTCAGTACTGAAATACTGTAAATCGACTGCTGTTTGATCACAGCAATCGTCCTGTCTGCAGAAGTCTCCAGTGACAGAGAATGACCTTTTGACCGACGGCCGATGATGGAGAAAGTTTCTCCGGACATTAGGTTTGGCTAGCAAGACAGCGGCAGCACTTTTGCTGCTTCTTGTTCGCTTTGCCAGGTGTCAAAACTGTGTCTGACAACTACTCAGTGTCTGACTTGTGATTTGGTGAAAGGATAATTGCGTTGTGGGTTGTGGCTGTGTTAGAGATACGAACATACATGATATGAGGGGACGAAGGAGTGACGTGAGGGAATGGGAAAAAAAGAATTAAGATAAACGAAGTACAGGTACAAATTCCCTCTGATGAATGTGATCAATAGGTACAAAAAATGTACTAAGAAAGTTTTAAAATTTTAAAATATGAATAAATATGATAAAACAGAATGTCAGCTCAGATGCATTCCTCGGTTTGTATGGAGTGAACTAGACATAAACTATCTTTTACTGATTTATAGTAGGATATATTACAGTAATTAAGTTTATTTCCCATACACAGTACTCCTATTTTCTGCTATTTGTAAGGAGAAATTTTTAGCGCATATGGCCCAAAGATATGGTGAAACATATACCGAATAAGACTTTCTGGAGAGGGGCAGGGGAGCAGGGGAAAAGAGGAGTGGGTAATGTAGGGGGATAGGGATCAAAAAGGATCAAAAATTTTATAAATATATATATATATTCTCAAAATGAATATATTTATATATCAAAAACATATACCGATATGTTTAAAGTTACATAAAATAAATTTGTATTTATATCAAAAATTCTTTTGAATATGTGACATAAAAGTAGAAAATAACTGTTTATATTGTCTCTGAGTCTCTCTGAAGAAGTTGGCATCAGAAAGTAGTTCAGTACTTCTTTTGGATGCATGTACCTGAGAACCTTTGGAAAGGTTATGGTGTGGAATCCAAGGTTCAGGAATTCACAGTTTCTTAGGGAATTATTTGCAATTAAATGCGACACTTTAATTATTGAGTGGTGATCTATGAATATCCTAAATTATTTCATTCCTAGGAGAAAAAAAAATCACATTTTTTCACACCAAAACTAGAAGTGCAGAGAGAATTCAGAATATACTAAAACAGCTTAGTTTGAGGGAGTTCATTGTTGCAAAAGCAGAACACTAAATCTGGGCTTATGAATTTACTGTATATATTGACTAAGCCACATGATGACATTTTTTCATCTGTTGGTAAGATAGCAAATAAAAATAAGGGGTTGTTTACTATATTCTAGAATGTCTATTAAATAACTAATATGAATTATATCATTTAATTCTTCCCGTAAGTCTAAGAGATACTTATTTTAATTGTTAATTTGCACACAATTTGAAGGTAGTCATAATATCTAATATTATAGGGCCAGTGAATGGTGGGGCTTAGATTTAAAGCCAAATTTGAATACAAAGCGACCATTTTTTTCTAAAATAACTACAATTATATAATTTTCTGTAAGAGAACTCTTTTTTCAATGAAAGGAGTAGTCAACATAGTTAATAGAATAAAATTGTATAATTTCTTGAGGACTCTGGCTTAAGATCATCATAAATTCGGGGAGCCTAAATGTATTTTGAAATAACTATGATATGCCTCACAGGACAACAAAATAAAGACAGACTCAGTGTCCAACAAAAGATGGATGATTAAATGAATTAGAGTGGAGCCATGTAGTATGTTATACATATTTTAAATCATCTTTCAGTACATTTGATGACATGGAAGTGCATATACTGTACAACAGAAATAAAGATAATAATACCAAGGGGGGTCTTAGTAACTTAATAATTAATATTTTATCACTTAATAGTGGAATTATTAGGAGCATTCTTTTACACTTCTGCTCTTTTTATGTACAATCAGATATCTAATTTAATCAATAAGTAAAGCAAATCCTGGAAATACTTCACATATCCTGAAACTTCTAACATTTTCCACATCATTCAGAAAACCAGTGGAAAGGATCAACATTACCCTGAGTAGTGTCTGCCTCCATTAAATTTCAAAATTTATACATTTCTTTAAAGTAAAATGAGTTATTTTGGATGTTTTATACTTTGGGCGCTTATTACACCCAGAATGAAAACTTGAATCTTTGAATGGCTTGACTCTTAAAATAATTTTATTTCAGAACAGCAATTAGAATTTATAATTTTGAAGATATATATGTGGACTACTGAAATTTTTAAATTTGCACAAAATTCTAACTAATTCTAGCCTCCTGACATGGAACACAGCTAGGTGTTGCTTAGGTGTGAGGTTTCTCTGATTTTGGTAATTTCATATAATCAAATGGACATTTTATGTTTGTGTTCATTTAACATTCCTCTCAATTATATCATAATAATTTAACAAGCAAACATAAATGTTAATGTAGAAATAGTAGAAGAAGCTGTGAATGTTATTGGTGGTGCAAAGTATCCTATTATATTCAGCTTCTGTTCATTTAATAACAATACCGTGAACCTAAAGGAAGTTTATCCTTAGACTGTTCTTTTTTTTTTTTTTTTGAAACCAGGGATTGAACTCAGGGCCTTGTGCTTGTGAGGCGAGCACTCTAACCACTGAGCTAAATCCCCAGCCCATCCTTAGACTGTTCTTGAGAGGTCATTTCTTTTCAAAAATACAGTAATAGGTAATGCATTGAGCAGTCACACACTGATAACGTGTCTTTACTAAATGATATTACGTTGCAGTAAAGATCCAAACAGGTGGAGACACTTCGGCATTGGGCGCATTTTCTCGGTATAACCACAGTGTGGCGCTGTGATGTAAATGAGTCTGGTCCGCGGCTCAGACTGCTGAATCTAGTAAAATAAAACATATCAGACGGACCGAAGAAGGTGAAGGGCAGTACCTGGAACCTTGCTTTTAGTCTGAATTCAAAAGATCTGCAGTTTCAATGAAGAAAATATTTATAGATTTGTTATCTAAGATGAAATGAACTTGCACAGACTCCAACTAACAGCCGTAGAAGACCGAGTTGTAGATGTGAAAATGTCTTTGATTTCAAGTCTGTGAAATCCTGCTGTTCTATTTCTTGGAACTGTTGAATTGTACCCCTTTTTGCATGCTCACTTTGAAAAATGTACGAGATTTTTTTGCTTTGAAACTATAGAATAAAGTAACACAGCTTGGGAAATGAAAAAAAAGGGGGTGGGATCCAAAATATGATTTATAAGGAAAATGCTTAAGGGGCACTTCCTCACACCAGGTAATTTAAACTGTGGAACAGACTTGTGATAAAACTACGCAGGTCATTCCTCAGGTTTTTCGAACGGGGAAATACTAAAAAAATTAAGTAACTTGTCCAAATTTAAATTTCCTGGTGGAATTGACATTAAAGTCTAATTTGTCCTCTTTTAATTCCCGCATTTCTTCCAGTACATGTTCGTGGGGGTTTATGTTTTGCTTTGCTGTAGTAGTGGTTTGTTCCTTAATGTATTTTGTCAATTACCTGATATTACACAATTTTCTGTGTTGCGTTCCTGGTTTGTACTTATTTCTTCCTTTCAGGATTACAGTCTTATTCTCCAGGAGATAGACAGTCTCACTTTCTCTTACTCCTGAATTTCCAACAACTTAATTGTAGGAATAGCGTCAAACTCAATAGCAAAAATAAAGACAGGAATTGAAAAGTCAGAAACATCTTTTTATTTTTCCTAGCTCACTTTCTGTATTGCAAACAAATCCTGAAAAAACAACCCCCAAAAACCCACAAAAACAAAAACCTTGACCTCTTTGGATTGCTGTACAGAAGTACGAAGCCCAAATGAAATCTACATTCATCGTCTCTCACATGTTACATCTGTTGAAATTTTCTTTTTATAGATTTTTATTAAAATTTATCCAAAATTACACAAACGTACAGGCCATTACACAAGTTTATAGGCCATAACACATTGTGCGTTTTGCTTATAACAGTGAGCAATGTAAACAACCACATAGATGCAGCATTAAGTCACAACTACATAAAGTTACTGTAGTACCAAGTGTACGTGTTACTGTTTTAAATTCGAGTTATTGAAATTTTATGTGTGCAGTTTAAACCAAAGTGTGATATAGCTGCTACACATTCACAAATGTTTATATATTTGTTCTTTAGGCCCAAAAATATTCTCTTGAACTTGTGACCTTAGTAGTTTGTGCGTGCCTATTTTACTTCTCTTGCAGTTAGTTGCTTGCTAAATATTGAATAGGGCTTCTGACACATACAAAACAGGGTTTGTATATGCGTGTTTTGTTTTATAATTTTTTTGCTAGGTCAAAGCAGCCTTAGTTTTTTCCTTTGGATTACTTAGATCCACCTGTTAAGATCAGCTGAAAGTGCTCTTGCTTCTCTGGCGCTCTGAAAGGACCTTTGTAGCTTTGAAATTCTCATTAGCTGTTGACTGGCTGCCCAGATTTGGGCTGCCGTGGCGCAGTGCAGAGGCGGCTTTGCACAGGGCTGCCAGGTCTCAAGCTTGATTAATATGACCGCAGGAAGCCCGGGACGTCACAAAGCCAAGCGCATTTGTAGCAGAGAAAAGTATTCTTCCACTAGGTGGTTGGTGCCAGGGTCCAGGTCCTAACTCAGTATCGGGTGAGGCAGAGGCAGTAAAGTCAGTATGTCAGAAGTGTCCTTCCATGTGGTTTCCAGGTGGGTGCTTAGCGACTTGGTTTGTCAATTATTGGCTATGATGGCGGATATTTAGAAAAGGTGCCAGACACTGATCTTATTCACATTTCTCAAAGTATCTGCTCTTTTGCTCTTTTTGTGAAAGAAAGATATTTTGAATTGGAAATAATTTAGAAAACAAAATAAAATCAAACATAAGTAGAACAGTTTTTTTTTTTTTTTTTTTTTTTTGGTACCAGGGATCGAACTCAGGGCCTCATGCTTGTAAGTAGAACAGTTTTTAAGGCAGCTAATTTGGCATTTAAAGTATCTTCTTTCCCCAAAGCTAAATTCTACCCATGTGTACACTGGTTTTCATAGAACGATCACTGCTTAGGCTGGTGTTTTCACATGATCCTACTGAAAAAATTTCAGTGTAACTTCCAGGGAAAACTATAAGTACTCTTGAAATTCTGTCACATACATCTATATTTATATGTATATTTCTACATGTATGTGTGTACACACTCAGAGAGGTAGATAACCATTTATCCAGGTTCCATTTATAGGCTTTGTAAGTCATTTAGAATATATATGGGATGAAGGAGCTTGGCACCATGATAATCAGGTACTTTGACAAATACAGTGTTAAAATTCGTTCTCAAGTTCTTGGAATGCAGTATTTTTTGATTGCTCGACTCGTTGTTACTTTCGTTGTTGAATGGCCAGCGGTTGAGGATGGCAGACATCTTGGATCCAGTTTTTCTCTGTGGGAGGCACGAGGAAGAGTTCAAGGCAATTATAGGCAGTACTTCCATTCTAGTAGTGCAAGCAACTATTTAAATCTGAGTATGGAAATCAATAATTTTTTCAATGCTGATTTTAAAAGCACAAATAAACCGACACGGGATGACCACCAGCCTTGTAAAAGATGACGGCAGCCTGGAACGCACGCTGATTTAGGTGCATACGGCAGGCAAAGCAACTTCACTCTTTCCTCCTTTCTTTTCGTTCCTCTCCTTGAGTTCTTCTAATATTTGTAGTTTATAGCATGGTATGCACACAAGTTATAATAGACGGTGTGAGAGGCAGTGCGGCCGTCCCACAAACGTGCAAATCGTACGAGTGAGCACGCAGGATGTAACTGCCATGAGAACCAGGTGCCGGCAGCTGTGGGCTCCGCACCCTGCAGGAGACGGACTTTCTCCCTCAGGACTAAACAACTCCTCCGCCCAGAGTTTTCCCGTCCTGTCAGCTTCCTGTCCGTGTTATACAATTGTTTGTTCATGTGCTAGAAAGTTTTCGTTTTTCCTAAAGGCAAAGAATAATTCAAAAGGGACCTCTCTCTCTTTTTTCCTTTCTCTTTGCCTCCTTTTCTTCACCATACCACTCTTCCCACACGCCTCCTCTACTTCCACCTGCACATCGTGAAATTCTTTTTGAATCCTTCACTTGATTACGTTGATACGGCAAAGGCAAATAACACATTGCCCATTTCTAGGGAAGCTGACTTGGCTAAATAATGTTACAAAATGTAAGTGAGTGGTCCTCAGCTCAGAGAGAGAAATCAATAAGGGTTAAGTTAGCCACAAAGGCTCCATTAATAAACATTTAATGATGATTTACTATTTCGAATTCCTTTGCCTATTAACTGCACTGACTCCCAGAGTGCACCCGTCTGCTATTGTAAGCTCTTCATGGCCAAGGACTCTGTTTGTCTTGTTCAAATCTGTATGCACTCTGCCTGAGCCACTAGGGCAGGCATTGGAAGCGTTTGTTGAGTGAATATGTACACCGATGACAACTGGCGAATCGAGATGCCTCTTTCTTCCATGAGACGATATTTTAGAGCAGTGGCGGCAAACCTATGGCATGCGTGCCGCAGTGGGCTGTTTGTTCTCATTGAAAGTTGTAAAAGGTTCGCCATCCCTGCCCAAGAGGGGAAGCATCATGTGAAAGGCATGATAGACTCAGTTTCAGAATGGGAAAAGGTACAGTCCACAGACTTCACCCATTGTTGGTTCCTCTTCTGTCTAGTTTAGTAAAGGGTGAATTCATGCGGCACTGAAATCAAGGGGAAGATAATTAGCTACTTAGTCATTTATCTGCCTTCATCCCATATGCCAGGTGTTTTCTGAATCATACTTTATCACAATTTTTACTCATAGTGTGTCTTGGCGAGAAAAACATCCCATGCAGAGGGGCTCGGCAGTTGGTGTGTAATAATGGATATTTTAAAGTTACCTGAGGGGCACTTTCTGTGAGCTACTCCGCATAGCAAAGCTGTCAGTTCCTCTCACCTCTTCATTGAGCTGGGGAGCATTTCCTAGGGGATTTTCAGTTTTGGCAGAATGGGAAGCAATTGACCTTGAGGGTGCTGATCATGAGTGTGAATCTTTGCTCTGCCGCTTTGCAGCAGCGTGGCCATGGCGGACTACGCGAGGTGTGGCTCAGTTAAAACTTACTTTGCATGTGAGGTGGTATGAATACTAAAGGAGAGAGTGATGCACAGTATGTATACTCAGGAAATATATTTTTCTTTCCTCATTTTAACAATATAAAGAATTTTTGTGGTGTTGGATCTCCCTCATGCAAGATAGAGAGTAATCAGAATTATTTTATGGATGTTAATTTTAAATTTAAGCTTGATTTTAAACATGGTGGGAAAGTCCATATTATGTCCAGGTACCATTTTATTTGTGATTTCTCCAGATCAATTTCCTTGGTTTATAAATAAATGGGTTATGTAGAGCTTTTTTATGGCATCTACCTGGACTGGATTGTGTTTATAAAATATTGTAGTCAAAAGAGCACGTGTTGCAAATTTAAAGAATCAGGATATATACTGCAAATTTTGGAATCTTTCATGTAACATTTATTTTACATTTACTTTAGAGACGTTGGTGGAAGTGTGCAGTCATGTCTGTAGATGGCAGCCTTGCACCAGATGGAGCAAGAGAGTAATTAAGTATGCAAGATCTTTCTCAGCACATTCAATCTGGAATTTCAAGTGCTTGCTTAAGAATCTATGATACTAAATTTTAGAGTTGAGAAATTATATTTGTGAAGTTGATATGCATTTGGGGGAATTTTTTAAAAAACTTAAATACATAACCTGATGGGTACTGTAGTAATTTATTAATTTTTTGGAGTAACTTAGAGAAGGAAAGAGAAATTCAAAAAAGGATCTGGAGAAATGGTTTCACCTTTTTTTTCTAGAAACATTTAGTTAAAATATAAGGGACCACAGAAATTTAGCCTTAGATAGATCAGTGTCAATCCCATACCACCCTAAAATAAAATTTTGTAGTTTTGTTCACTTTCAACATATCTTATAGTGACAAAGAACTTTTACACATATTTATTTTCTGATGACTGGTTTTTGCTCTAATTTATGTGCACTGTACACTTAGGTTTTTTTTTTCTTTTTAAAAACAATCTATGATTGAATTTTGCATTTCTAATCCAGCCAGGATACAAATATTTCATTATTAATACGTATTTTGTGGCATATGAATAATTAAGAGAAATATTGCCAACAGGATGTTCTTATTGTCTGATTATTAGAATAAATTATTAGAATGAATTTCAGAATGTTGTGTTAGAAATTAACGTTACCTAATACGAATGATGTGTGAAATGTGCGGGTTTTTTTATTCTAGATTACGGTTAAGGGTGAGAGATTTAGAGACAAACACAATACTATTTCCTCCTATGAACGATGGATTCTTTGTCTATCGTTGTTTAAGGGCCCATATGTTCAACCGCTGGTCAGTCTCCACTTTGACCAGCTGACACTGGGGTAAACACTATGTGTGCCTTCACTGACAGTATAAAACTACGTTCAATTTTTTATCTTTCTGCTTGTTATGAACAATGATACTTTATATACCTGACATTGTTAAAATGACCATAATAGAGGAATTATTACATAACTGGGATCCAGGCTACATTATGTAAACGTTACAGTTCTTGGATTATACTTAGTTTTCATGTAAAGAAACCATCTTTCTTTGCATAGTCCACTTTTGGTATTGTGTTTTTCAGCTTTCCATTATTACGCAAAATACCTGAGATAATTACCTTATCAAGAGAAAAGATTAATTTTGCCTCATAGTTTTAGAGATTCCAGTACAGTCCAGTTGTCCTGTGTGTTTGAGTTTGGGAGGCAGGACATTATGGCGTAAGCCTGTGTTAGGCCAAGAAGTAAAGGAGAAGAGTAGGATACAGTCCTTTTCAAGGGCACGTCCAGAGGGAGCTGAGGACCTTCCATCGAGCCCATCTCTGAAAAAGTGACTAGGAGCCTTCTGGGACCAGAAGATCCAACCTATGGTGGATACTTAGTGGAAAAAAATGTGATATGAAAAATAATTATAATGTTGTGTCCCATCAGAATGGTTGAGAAATCTGTGGTAAGGTCAAACTAGCATTGACTAAAAAACATTTAGCACCAGCAGATACTAAGCTCTGTGGCAAGCTCTGTAGATACAAAATTGGGAAAGACGTAGTCCCTGCCCATGAGTGGCAGTGATTCTGTGTAGGTAGCAGTAACATATGAACACATAATAAGCCAACCTAGGATTATAAAATGTACAAGTGCCGGATGTTATAGAGACAAATAGGGCAACACTAAATTTGCTGGAATGAGCAGGCTTCAAGAGTCGGAGCTAAGTCTTGATGACAGACATTGGAAGTTTTTTTTTTTTTTAATTTACATTTTTCAATCATTAAATTTACGTCACATACTGTAAAGCATATATTGAAATTTAATGAATGCATTTAAATTGAACATTGAGTAAAAATCATCACATTAGAAGACAAGACTATTGAAATATTTCTGCTTAGAAACATGGGCCTCTTGCCAGATTGCAAAACTGTTTCCTCTCTGATGTAACTATTATCTTAACTTAACTGAGAATTGTTTATTTGTATTAAATTATATATAATTACGTAGTAGATATCTAACCTTACTATATATACATATATCCTTAAATAACAGAGTTTTGCATAATTTTGTACAAGTACTATGCTGTGTATATTACTTTGTTTCTGACACCTGACATTTAGTATTCTGTTTGCAAAATCCATCTATGTTCTCCGGTAGCCATAACTTATTCATTTGGGTTGCTGAATATTTTGTGTATGTAACACAGTTTATTGATCTATTCTGTTGTTTGGAGCATTTGGGTATGTCCATGTTGAGACTATTCAGAAAAATATTGCTAAAAACTATTTGTACTTGTTCCTGCAAATATGTCTGCTTTTCTACAGTGCATCCTGAGGGGTGAAACTACAGTGCCCCAAGTTTTGCAAACTCTCAGACTTTAGGGGATCGTGCTGGACTGCTTTGCAGTACATCACATTAATTTATACTCCTGCTGGCTTGATGGGACATCTTTCTGTTCACATCCTTAGTAGCTCTGAGTGTTACTAGACTTTAACATTTCAGTAGATTTGTAGTTATATTTTACTCATCTTAATTTGCATTTCCATTATTACTAATGTTACTGGCCACTTGTATTCCCTCTTTTATTTTTTTGCCCATTTTTCGTGTAGGTAGCCTTATCTTTTTTTAATACTGAGTTTTAGGAGTTTTTCTTGTTAGTGGTTGTGGTGGTAATTTTGTTTTTCTAGTCTCTGTTTAGTTACATTTAAAAAATACCTTTCCTCATACTGTGATTTGCTGTTTTATTAACTTCATCTTGGTTTTGATGCATGGATATTCTCAATTGTCCTGTAGTATTGTCTATCATTTACTTCAAGATTAGTATTTTCTTAGGTCTGAAAAATTGGTAGTTATCACAAGAAATAAAGATATTCTCTTGAACAAGTTTTCAAAAAACATTATTGGTTTGCATTTCACATATTGCTACTAAGCAATGACCATGTAGAAGGGAAACATTTGTTGTCGAAGGAGGATGAATATGATAACGTTATCCTCAAACTCATAATACTCCTAAACTCACTCTATCAAAATACCTGAGTAGGTAGCTGTCTCTTTTTAATATAAAGTTTTGCAAGTTTTATGTTAGGACACATGAATTAAGTAAAGACCTTTTTCACTTTAATGCTCAGTGTTTCTCAGTGTCTATGAAGTTTGTGTAGTGTCATTAGCAGTTTAAAAAAACCTCATTTATTTTAATCCAAATAAAATGTCTCAAATGTTTAGGTTCTGACATTACAAAATAACATAGAGGTTGGAGCCAGTATTGAAGAGGGATGAGAAGACTATGAAGGAAGAGGATGAAATGACAACCTGTGTATTCCTGGGCTTTAAGTAGAACAATGAAACAATAAGAGCCAAGAAAAAGTGTTCTGTCTCCCAGTCCTCTTAGTGAACAGAATTGAAAGCTTTATACGTTACACCATTATCTCTCAAACTGCCACTGTATGGGAAAGATCTGTCATGTAGAGATCCCAGACAATTAGAGGTCTTTTCCTAACAGCTTATGTCAGGATAGAAATGAAATTTTTATTCTTAAGAAAATATATACACTTTTTATATTTTTGATGGTACACAGATATGAATTGTGGCACAGTGTACCCCAACAACAAATTCTAAATTAGAGTAAAATCACCAAACACCACAAGAAACTAAATGGCCGCACAACTAGAACTTTGTCAAGGATTGATAAGGAATGTCCTAGATAAGCTTTAGATGTCCAAGGCAGAGAAGAGACCAGAACTGATTTCTTGACATCCCTCATCTGTGTAGCTCTTTTATTTAAGCTGAACTGGGCAGTTCATTGCTATTTTTAAGGTTTTATTATCTCTTGAAATTTTTAAATGTATCATAAATTGCATATAAGCAATTTCTACTATTAAAGAATGAATATTTTGAGTAAAATGGAGTCATACTCTTTTTCCATTATCTTTATATAAGGTTTGATCAAAAATTAGAGTGAATGTTTAAATTTAAAAATTACAGTAAAAGACATATTTCTACTAATAATTTAGAATATTTCTCCTTACAGCAAACATTCTTGCCACATTCTGAACGATTCTGGAGTCTTTTGTCATGAATGTCTTCAGTCACCCTGTCGTGGCTGCCCCCGTATCCTGAACCGGTTCAGAATGTTTACCTTTCAGGGTCCTTTTGACTTGGGGGAGAGTCAGAGGTCCTGCGGTGCCAGATGCGGTGAATAACGGATGAGGACACCGTAAGGTTTTTAGAATCCTGCTTTTCTATTGGATGGCACTCAGCAGTGGCATTCACTGTGTTTCTGGTCATATCTCCTAAGGACACTCAGGGAAGAGGATTTCCAGAACTACTTTAGAAAGCCGCAAGAGCGATGGGGTAAATGGGTGATTAAGGGTATTTTGAGGGAGATTAATGGCAACGTGTCATTTAATGTAATAATTTTTTAAAATTTAAATATTCTCCCTATACTCTGACCACCCCTTATAGTTGATGGTGTCCACACACCTTTAGTTGATTGCTGTTCCATTTCCTTTTAATCAGACCTTTCAATATTTCTAAAAACAAATGCTTAGAATCTTACATATAATATCTAAGACCATTGTAATTCTAAGACCATTTTCCTAACAGATAAATCAATCCAAAACACCAATATGGTTGGTTTTGTGCATTCTTCTGAAAAGTGTTCTAGTAGAGACCATTCTTCAGGACCGCCTCGAAAAATGGGCTAGTGCAGAATGCATTTGCTAGGTAGAACAGTAAGTGATCAAATACAATATGATTTAATAAAATCACTGCAGCAAAAGCCTTTAAGAAAGGGACAAGATTGTGTAAGTCTAATTTGGTCTTCTCGGTGCCTAAAGCAGTACGGTAGGTGATTATGTGTTATATGAAAGGGTTTGGAGCATCATAAAACTAAATTTTGGAACCAATCAAATAAAAATGAAATAAGTAAAGATGAAGACAAAAGCATCAGGTTATAATTGGATTATGGCAGCATGAGATTTTTCAAGGAAGAAAATTAGAGCACTAAACTGAGGAGCTTGAAAAGAGAGAGACTGCAGAAAAAAGTCCAGAAAGCGTTTAAACTCCAGACGGTGTTTTAATAACGAGTTTTCAGTGGCTTAGTATTCACTATAGATTCATAGTAATTCAATTTTGCAACACAGGAAAGCGAAATGTGTTAGGCAGATTAAGATTCTGATACTGACTGGGATACTTAATGGTTTATGATGTTGGATGTGTTAAGTTTTCTAATATTTAGCCTCTTAAACTGTAAAAATGGAGGTCATATACTTTGCAGAGGGTTGTGAAAGTAGAGTACAATCACATATTAAAAATGTCTATCTCAGTATTTTTATATAACATACTTGCAATAAACATTTTTTCTCTTGTTTCCATTTTGTATTATCGAGGTTGTTTATTCAGCTTTGCTTGGTTTGGTAGATTAAACCTGAAATGAGTATATCATGAGACAGTTTTCTTAGTTTTTGGCAAGGAGCTTAAATCCGTAGTATCTTGGAATAAAAATTTATCTAACAGTTGCTGGAAAATCTAACTCTTATCGCGCACTTTGTATGTACATGAGGAATTCTGCTTGAGATAGCACATTTAATTCTTATGTTATGACTATCATCCCCTTTTGTGGAATTGATCCTTATACATAGGAAATGACAAGCAGGCGTAAAAACTAAGTATGTCTCACTCTGAAGTTTGTAGCCATAACCAGGGACATGGTCTGATATGGTCAGTTTGAGCAGGAATGCCCAGCTGGACTGAGTTGGTGTGGTTCTGGGTGTAGAGGATCAACCTGAAGGTTATTGCCCACACAACATAAAGGAGAATGAGAGCAGAAGATAGCGGCCGGCTGTTTCCCAGGAGAAGCTCTGTTGAGGCTGGTTCTCCAGAAGGGAACTCAGCTGTTCCCATCACAGGAGCTCAGGGCCTTGCTGTCATTGAGGATGACTGCTGTTGCCCCAGGGGAGCTCTGGTCTTTATCTGGGCTGCGACCATTGTATCCTAGTTCCAGCATAGATTTCTTCAGCCATCATCTGCAGACCTGGATGTACATGGGGCAGTGCTGTGGGCTCCAAGCCCTTGAATGGATCTTTTGGGTCTCCAGTGCATAGATAGACATTCAGCACTATTCCTGCATTTGGCTTATGGGTGAATGTTGTAACTTGTAAATATCCTATGTTAATTCTGCTTTCTTGCAAACCACTAGCTCTAGAAAGGCAACTAATACAACCAGTAAATAATATTTGGTGCTTTGATAATACTCATCAGTGGTGTTAACATTTATAGATTTAAGTGTTTTGAGTAGTATGTGTTTGTGATGCATAATGAATGTATTCATCTTGAGGAGTTGGGACATAGACATATTGCATTGTAATCTGTTTTATTACCACTTCCCCTTCCCTCCTTCCTCTTTGTCCCTCCCTACCATTTGCATAAGATCTACCTCTGTGTTTCCTATCATCTAGCTTTCATTTTTGCTCTAAATTATTTATACTTCGGGTTTCTTATATTAGAAAAAAATGTGATATTTAAGATTTAAGCTATGTTTGTTTTCCAGAAAGAGGCAAGAAACAGAAAGAGAGTGAGAATATCAAGAGAATGTGACATGATTCTGATTACTTTTATTCTTTCTAAAAT
Source organism: Hystrix cristata (assembly GCA_004026905.1). Taxonomy (NCBI): domain Eukaryota; kingdom Metazoa; phylum Chordata; class Mammalia; order Rodentia; family Hystricidae; genus Hystrix; species Hystrix cristata. Next base: position 51,230 of record PVJO010009262.1, read on the forward strand.
TTTGATCTTCCCCTTGTAGCAATATCCCTCAGCCTTACTTTTGAAGTGTAAAATTGGATAAAGATGATTATCTGCAATGTTTGTGGGTGATACCTAAGCCTGTTTGTGTGTGTAGTGTGTAACATATCACTACTGTTGGCAGAGGCAGAAAACAAGCTGCCAGTTTTTATAGATTGAAAATATTTGAATCATAACACCTTGTGATGACTGAAATAAAAAGTGAACCACTTTATTCCAATTCCAATAATAGCAGTAGAATTAGAACTAAGAATGATAAACTCTGGGGAAAATATAAAAATAGCTATTTGAAGACACAGGAGACTCACCAAATGATAACAGACACTGGAAGGGATTTGACTCCCAGAGAAGGGAACTATAACTGATTGAGATTCATGTTTATATGGTTTTTTGTCAGAAGGTGGCATCTCACCCACAGGATACCAGGTAACTGGAATTCAAGACAAAGGCCACAGACTCTGGCTTAGGGGATCACATGGTGGGGTTTCACTGTGAGGCAAATCCAATAAAGAAGGTAGCACAGAGGGAGAGACCTCAGCCCTGCATGTGAACTCTTTGCAAAACTTTGGGTCACTCCTCAATGGTACTTCCATGAGGTAGGCAGCAAATATCCTAAAACAATAATGGACAGCTAAAAGAGTTGGAGAAGCTTAGCAGCTGCCTACTGCAAAGAGACAGACCGGGAGTCACCAGGCAAGTTAACTGGGAGCCTAAAAGGACACTGTTCAGAGGAAAATCATGTTACTCATATTTTATTATATATTCACAGAGCTTGGCTTAAGATTATATATCTAATATATATTACATGTATATGCAAAGAATTATGAGAAATGGGACCTACAGTCAAGAGGAAATGCAGTTAATATTCAACAAAGTATAAACTTGAGGTAGCCACATGTTGCAATTAGCAGGTGAAGATTTAGAGTAGTTATGTTAAATATGTTCAAGAACTTGAAAGAAAATACATTTGTAATGAGAGAATAGATATGGAATATCAATATCAACCTATGTATTAAGAGTAACAAATAGAAATTATATAATTGAAAAATAAAATACCTAAAATTAACCTTTTATTAAGTTAGTTTTAACAAGATATTAGAGAAAGGCACAGAAGGGTAAATTTGAGTTCAAACCAATTGCCATTATTTTAACTGGAGAAAGGAGAAATAATGATTTAACAAACCCAGCAATCAGGAATATGTAGGAATGTGGTTTGCCATATATGTATTTGGAAATATAGAAAGATAGGAGAAAAACATGGGATATGATATATATTTGAAGAATGTACAAAAATTTTGAAATTTAGTGAAAAACCATCAATTTAAGTAATGGAGCAAGTTAGCAAACTTGAAGCAGATTGTATGCATAGAAAAATGAACTAAACGTATCAGAGTAAAATTTTCAAAAAGCAAAGGTAAATAGATAAATTTGAAAACAACCTGAGTTTTAAAAAAATGCATTGCCTACTGAAGGGAAATAACTACTTTTATTCAGACAGATATGAGACAAAAGACAATGGAAAGATATTGTTAAAGAATTGTAAGAAAAATCATACCAAGAATTAAATACCTAGTGAAATATATCTAAATAGTTCAAGAGATATACCATCTCTCTGGATTGAAACACTTGATACTATTAAAAGTTATTTCCTTCTGAAACAATGTGTGGATTTAGTGAAATACCAATCAGTATCTCTACAGACAGAACATTGTATGTAAAATGACAAAAATCTACATGGAGGTATAGAAAGCGTAGAATAACCAGACCAATCGTGAAGATAATGCCTTCTAGTTGGCGGACTTACACTACTTCATATCAAAATTAAAGCCAGGTATATGATACAAGGTGGAACTGACATTAGGATAAACAGAAAGATCACTGAAACAGGAGAGTAAGATCAATTATATATATATTTTTTTAGCAGAGTTGCCAAACCTATTGAGTTAGTAGAGGAAAGCATTGTCAGTAGTTATAAGTGGTTTTATAACATTGTTCATATGAAATGTCAAAGTGATTCTGAAATCTATGTGGAACTATAAAATGCATAGAGTAACAAAGAATCTTGAAATGATGCCTCCATTTGGAGGATTTACACCATTTTACATCAAAATTAAAACCAGAATATTTGACACAATGTAGAATTGATGTTAGAATAGACAAATAGATCACCAAAAGAGGAGAGTAAGATTGGTTGTTTTTTAGCAAAGATGCCAAAGCAATTGAATTGGTAAACGAAAGCACTGTCAGTAGTTTCAAATGGTTTTATAGCACCAATGAATTGGGTGTATATTTGTGTGTATATCTATGTGTATGTCACACTGTACACAAAAATCCTTTCATAATGGGTCATAAACATAAAATCTAAGGCTTTTAAAAAATAAAGAACTTTACCTTTATGAGAAATGTGCTTATGAATAGACATGAAATGAATACTGAGGCACAAACTAAAATAAACAGTCTTTACTGAGCAAAGGTTTGTCTCCAGTATATAAAATTCCTACAAGTTAATTCTTTAAAAGGATGCCCTAATAGAGCAAGAGACATAATAGAAACTCAGATCATACAGTGAGCTATTTGAGCTGGCAATTAGTATATTCTGATTGCTGAAAGTGGTGTCCCACATCGGATCCCGGACTGAAGAAAAAGAAGTATCAAGAGACTCGTTAAGATGAAATTATACTGAAGTTTTAAAATTTTCTGATTTTAATAATTTTTGCCTGGGTAACCAAGAAAATTCTGTTGTTCTTAGACATAGGCACTAGATCGTATACACTAAGTTGTGTGTGTGGGAATGAGAGAAAATGACAATAGTAAAGCAAATGGGGCAAAATGTAATTAATTTGTATACCTTGGGGAAAAGGTATACAAGAATCTTTGTAAAACTTTCACATATTTTCTATAATTTGGAATAATGTTGAAATACTTTAAAAAGGCACACCTAACTTTTTCATTACTGTTTGCTTATTACAGATTCTGTCTCATTAAAGTCATGACTAACACACTGTTAATCTCCAAAATTTGAAAAAAAATGCTTATTTCCTCAGAAAATCAAAATTATATTACATTAATGAGAGGAAACAAACTAAATCCATTATGGCAGAGAAAAAGAAAGACTGTAAATGTTTTAGATCTACACGATTCAATTCCTTGGATGTGCAGTTTATGAGTATCTAAGCTGCTGTGGATGTAGTACTTCTTAGTTTGCCCTCGGAGTGATGGGATGAAGAGTAGTTAGGGGAGTTCAGTCAGAAGGGAATAGTAACCACCAAGAGAAAATTTCAGTATTGAATCCTACCACGTGCTCATTAGAAACATATTAGCTATAAATATTCCAAGTGTTAGAATCTGAAAACATCAAATAGTGATATTATAGGGATTGATATTTTTAATGAACACCAACATCCAGGTAATTATTTCTCGTGATTCACTTCTTGTTAGAGTACTGACCTCTGTTCCTCTTCATTTAAACTTTTCAGAATGATTTCCTTCCCTAATAGCTTCCGGTAAATTTATGATATCTTTGCTGTTTGCTGTATGGGACATTTTCTCACTCTCTTTCTGTAATGGGCACTTGGATTTTAGATTTGGCCTCAATGTAAGTTCATTTCTGGCCTTATAAATATATATATCTCTTCTACCTATGTCCTTCATAGTATCACTAATGCTTCAGTTATGTTCTAATCAATTTACAGATTAGCTCTTTTTGATAGAACAAGTACATTTATAAAAGGATGAGTATTCTAAAGCATGTATCTATAGTGCTACCGAAATGCTGATTTAATCTTAAGGAAATTTTAGTGCAGTTTCACTATCACTTGATATATATTTGAGGTTTATTTCACTTTTAAAAATCACTCTGTTCATATTTGTTACCATATTTATGTTCACATTCTTCAGAATAATTAGTTTTTACTGACTGGCACAAGTTATTCAGATTAAAACTTTTGTTTTTTACATTAAATATACATAAACATTTTAAAATATTTTGTATTACATTCAAATAAAAAAATCTGGTCCCATCCTATAGGTTGGCTATATTGTTTGATCTTCTAGAAAAAAATTGCAAATTTAAACATTTAAATGTTTTAAATAATCAGAGGTTCTGCTGGGTGTGGTGGCACATGCCTGAAATCTCAGCACTCAGGAGGCTGAGGCAGGAGGATCGCTGGGAGATGGGGGCCAGCCTGAATACAGAGTGAGACCCTGTATCCAAAAAAAATAAATAAATAAAAGAAATTATATCAGAAATTAAAACCAAGGTGCATAATTGGATATAAATGTGTATACATATATATGTATTTTTCTTCTATCTGAGGCAAATTGACAGTTTGTAAATTGTTCATGTCTGCCAATACTGTAATTTTTTGAGAAATTAAGTGAATGTCTAAATTAATGCTTATTAGAAATCTTTATTTTTTAATCAAAAACTTTCCCACATTTTGTATTAGTGCATATTGGTTATACATGTCTAATGAGTTTAATTCTGACAGATTTATCCATGTACATAACATGCTCTAATCACCCCCATCACTCCCTCAACACACCCTCCTCCCAGCCTCCCCCTTTTTGGGGGGAGGTTCAATCCATGTAATGTTCTTTGATCATTAGAAACTCTTGTTTCCAAAGGGCTTTCTCAAAATCTTGTAGTATAAGAAAGCAAAATTCACTAAACTTTTTGATCTGATTGCCTTCTCGGTGTGAAACTCAATTATGGTTCTGTTACTGGGAATCAAGAGTCTATTCCCCAAATGACAATATGGGTCGAGATCACCTTTATGCCTGTTAGAGAAGATGCTGTCCAGAGACCTTTAGCTTAATGACCCGGCTTCTTCTGCATAAGTTACAGTCTGGGACCGGGCGGGAACTTTTGAAGCCTCATTAGCCTTTTAGCCCACAGGGGAAACATTAAATTAACAACAAAGGAAAGAAAGAAACAAAATCTAAAAATAATCTCGGCAGCCCTGGTGTGTTGTCTTTGTGGTATTCCTCAGCTGTGAAGCAGAGCTGAAGTTTGATACATTTTGAATAACCTCTGCTGTCATTTAACTTTTGAATATGTCTAAATCTGTTAAACAGTATTCCATGGTAATAACTTCGTGCAGTTAGACAATTACTGTGTCATACACATCACACTGTGAACTAAAAATGCCTTTGCGATAGAATGGAAGTTGCCTCTGATACAGCTGAAAAGGTAGTTGGGGATGAACAGCCCGATTCTCAAGAGAGATTTGAGAGACAAAGCCATGAATGTGGATGTCATGGTGATTAGCAAAAACTGACACGATTGAGGTCGTCCAGGGAAAGCGTTCAACATCAGAAATCTAAGACACTGAAGATAAGACTTTGGAATCCCCGAAGCAGAGCAGCAAGAATATAGCAGATGAACCTGGGTAGAGTAACATACAGCAGCTGCGGAGACAGTCACCATCCAGGGCACAAATGGAGCACAGGACCAATAATCAGACATACTCAAGGTTGTAGATTAGTCTCAGCAATTAGAAGATCAATGGATAGCCCCCAAAGAGAAACACATCAGTGATAAATCATGGATTAAACTGGATCTTCATTAGCTCAGGGACAAATTGGGGAAATTAACAGGTTACTGTTATTATCATCCAGTAGACTTTTATATCAAGAATTTTGTTGTAAGAGGAGAGTCAGAGATGTGCTGGTAAATACAGTTAGATAGAACTAAAATAATACATGCAGGGTTTTATCTGTGCTGTCCAAATTTGGAAGTTGTAACTTCCAAATTTTGAAGTTATTGGTAGATAGACGCTGACTCAAGCTTCCCTAATGCTCCCTGCCATCTGGAGGCCCCTGCCCGTGCCACAGGGACTGAGGGACATCCCCAGGACCCATTAACCAGGAGGAAGCACTTAGTTCAGTGGGACCTCCGGATCAGACTTTGGTTCTTGTGTGAAGAACGCCACACTTATTGTTCAGTCATTTAGTATCATCCCAGAAGGAGAACATCAAGTCAAAGGAGTTTTTTTTTTTTTTTTTTTTTTTTAGAAGAGAGAGATTATGCATGTTTACAGAGCAGAGGGAAGGGCTGGATAGAGACGTCAGGGTCTTGATGAGGAAGAGAGGGAAGACGCAGACTCTGGGATGCACACAAATAGACCTTACCCCTGGGTGGGAGGAGACGGTCCTTCCTCTGGGCTGGGTGGAACGCTGGGGACTGACTTAGGACAACATTGCAGATTGCTGAATAGAAAGATAACACATTTCCTGGACAGGGCCTTTGTTATTTCTGTCCTTTATTAGGACACGTGCCATCGCTGCAGTATGGCAACATCGTCTATAAGTAATGTGACCCAGCTTCTCTTTCTAGGACCCATGGAACAGATTTTAAGCTATGGGTAAAATGCTTATATATGTTTTTTACTTCAGCTTTTAAAAATCTATCCCAAGGAAGTTTAGGTGGTGATAGAACTTACAAAAACATGGTTATATTACATATTAGGGTTCTCAAGAGGAGCAGCACCAATAGGAGATAAATACACACACACACACACACACACACACACACACTTACACACACATACACACACACACAATTATGCAAGGAGATTTCTTAAATAGGTTTACCAGAAAAGGCAGGACATTGCGTACTGGCTTCCTGTGCTGTGAAGAGTCGGGGATCCAGTCGCTGCTCAGCCAAGAAGCTGGAAGCTGCAGAGGGAGAGAGGAAAGCTTGCGGTCAGTGCAGTGTAAGGACAAAGGGCCGGAGGCGCCCCAGAGTTGCTGATGTGGGTCTGTGGAAGGGCCCAAGTAGCTGGGGTGTCACGTTCAGAGCAAGGGCAGTAGCCAAAGGTGTGTCCTGTTCACTCTAGCAGGATGGAGATTTCGAAACACAGCCCGCTTCCTCCTCCTCTTTTCCGTTCCGCAAGCCTGTTGGATGGCGCCGCTCTCACTCGGTGTGGGTATTTCCCCCTCGGCTGCGCCAGGCATCTGTGGAGACACCGCACAGATGCATGCATGCTGAAGTGTGTTTTGCTGATCTGCCAGGCATCTCAGTGTGGTCAGGGTGACAGTCAATATTAGCCAATATACTTTTATGGTACTTGCATTAAATTCTAATTTTTCTCATTCATCCACATGTAATAATCTTCCAGTAGGCTAATGTATAAATATCCGATTCACGTTTTCAAGTAATTGTATGGTATTTAATAATATGCTTCTACTAGATCAATTCAGTCCTTTCTCTCTTAATGAACATTTATGCTATTTTTATCCCTAGGTACGATGTATAGTAAATAATATCTATGATTGTAAACATTATTGGGATTTCTAGAAAGATCACTCAGATGTTTATACTTACATTGGTACTGCAGTATTTTAATTGGTATTTTCCAAAGCGTTGTAGCAGTTTTTATCTCACAGGCAGACCATGAAAATTTGCTTCTCTTCGTCCATACCAGCACTGAATAGTATTACTTTCCAACTCTCTGATGTGGAGGATAGAAATGTGGACCAGTACTGCTTTTTTTTTATTTTTACATATGATTGAAAGTTATTCATGTGTAAGTAGCAAAAAGTACTTAAATATAACCAAATGAACTATGTGGAGTTTGCTCTCTATAGAGAAATAAGCTGGTTTTAACAATCTTTCATGCTGCCGTGCTTTGAGAGCAGATTCCCATTTCCTGTTTAGAAATTGATGCAGTGCGCAGTAGCATTCTCTTGGTCAGGGCTGAAACAGGAGCTTCATAAATGTGTGAAGATATAATTATCTCAAATCATTATGAGGATATTATTATTTCAATTGGAATTTTAGATCATCATAAGAGATGCAAGGATGAGTCCTTTTGAGACAGTATGCATTCAGTATATTTGAGATACAAGAATTTGTAAAGTTCACACATAATTCAGTGATAATGAATAAAGAGATGGTGGAAATCCAGACCATCTTCCATAGTCTGGAATTTGCTTTCCATAATTACTCTCCTTTCATAGTCTCTGTTCCTTCCATGCTAGCAGTAGTGAATTATCCGCCATTTCTGAGATATACCTTGATAGGCATTTCTTTTTGTAATAGTCGAAGCTGTGAATTAGACCTCATCTCTCCCATCTCTGCAAAAGTCTTCTGCCAAAAAATGGTCCTTTTTTTCTGATATGTCTGACCTTTTTCTCTTTCGTATCCACTTTTTTCAATTAGATACCATATTTTATTATCACTATGGCTACACATCGTCTCTCTTACTAGATTCTAGAAATTTTGAGATGAGGGACTTTATCTTTCTCATGTTTCTGTTTAGCCGCCATTTGTATTGTCTGACACCCAGTTCACTGCCTCGCACACAGGAGATGGTCAGTAACAGGTGATTGAATGAAAGGATGCGGGGATGATGGAGTAGGCCAGCTAAATCAGCCTGGGGAAGGTGCAGCTGTCAATGTCCACCTCTGGCTATAAATCCCGGGCAAACTGTATTAAGGGCTTCAGAATGTAATGAAGCTCTCAGTCAGTCACAATGCCCTTTCATAAAACCTTCTGGGACAAAAATAGGCTAATAGATTACACAAACAGAACGTGAAACTACAATAAAAACTGGCCTTGTTTGTTTGCCTTCCTGGGAAGTTAACCACCTTCAAACATGTGGTTCCGTATTTATGACCATTGCCTATTCACATCATCCCAAATATGAATTGAAGGATTTTACTTAATTTTTGGAGTTTCTAATGCTAGACATGCTGATTTATAGATTCTTGTTTCTATGCTTTCAAAAACATATTTAGATGATTTTAGGTATTGACTAATATTCAAGTATAAATTTTAACCACTTGGGATATATTCCTGATTTAAGAGTGTTATATTGATTAGAAAAATGTCTCCTGGTAACTGTACGATGTGATTCCAGAATAATGTGTCTCATTTTTTAAAACTCTGGTGGTGGACTGTCTTTTAGAAATTCTTTCATCTTCTAACAGTAGACATCTCCCTGAGAACTAGAGAAATGTGATCATAATAGTTAGAATTGATTATTATCTACTACTTCTGGAATTGTAAAACACATATATTTTTATTTTTAAAGGACTGTGAAAGCTAGTCTCTCTGCAGATGCTAGTGCATACAGAAAAATCCATATACGAATTCCGATGGAGCCTGGAGGGGAGAGCTTTTGCACACAGACGGATGAATTAGGATACTTAGCTGATGGGGTCATCGCTACATTTTTTATCGGAAAAATGGATTTCTACTGCAGGGCTAGAAAATACTAAAAAAAAAAATCCTCAAGTAGGCTGTAGAATTCAATGAATCATGTCATAAACTGAATGGGAAGAGAATCTGAGCACGTCTTGCAGAATATGGAGTGAAGGAGTCCCGCAACTTCAAGCAAGCCAGATAAAGAAAAATACCTCGTGCCAACAAGGACAGCTCGTGGGATTGAGGTAGAAAATTGAATGGTTACGTTTAAGCGAATGCTTCAGTAGCCTATTAAGTAACTATTCATCTGTTTTTCAAAGTAATATACTCTGCTAAGTGATGTTTATGTCTTCCAAATTATTTTGCCCAACCTAAAGATTATGGGTAGAAATTCAATCATCGTAGAAGTTGTCGGTTTTAACAACGTGGCCCATGAATAATGCTAATGGTATTTACTCTTTTTGGAAATATTTTAAAAGGCACTGGATTTATATCAACAATTTAGAATAGCTTAGGAAGCCAATGGAGGGAAACAACAGAAAACGGAAAAAAGAAGTGGAGAAAGGAAAGAAGGCAAGGTGGGGGGGGAGGGAGAGTAGGCTCTCTGAGGTAGCACAAACACTGAGTACAGTGGCAGACTGTTCCGGTGAGTCTGTGACCATGTGGGCAGCCTGAGGTCCTGCATGATTTCTCCAGATGTGACAAGTTTTATGAGTATTGTGGTGCCCAGTGCACTTGGTGTTTCATACTCTCCACAGCAAAACAAAAATTTCAATTTTGTGTCACAGAAGCACACGTCACCAGTAACCATTCTGAAGGAATGATTTGGATTTTATTCCACCTTATCTCCAGCTTTGTATGGACGTGCTCTTCCTGTAGGCAAGAATTGTAACACTGTCTTTGTTTTTTGTCCATAACACGCACCCGTAAGCCTTGAGGCATCAGATCTTGTTCGAGAGTCAAAAAAGTTTTCTTTCTGGTTCATACATATTTGGGTCAAGAGCTGAGTAAGGGGAACATATTTGAAATTTTGGAATTCATTTGGCATGTATCTGGCTGATGATATCAAGGAGATATAGAGAAAGTAATAGAAAGATGAAACCTTTAAAATATTTTATTTCAAAGAGTCTTAATGTAAAATATTTCTTCTCATTTTAAATTGTCATAAATTCTGTAATTTGAGTTATATGTCAACAGTGAATAGTGGCTTTTTTCTTACAAAGGAACTCAAGGGGTAAGCTTGACTTATTACAGTAATATTGATTTTTATGTATTTTAACTTTGTGCTCGTTGAAGAGCAAGGTTAGCATTAAAAGTGATGGAACATACTCTTTATCAATAAATGAACTCCTTTTAATCCCTAAAATGAAAACAGATTAACACAGTATGGATTGTACAGGCGTGTGTGAATGCTTTTATGTTGCTAGCTGTTTTATTTTGTTTGGCAACATCTCAGTGACCATTTTTCCTTTGTCAACTAATTACTCTCCTTTTCTTTTCATATGTTAAAAGGACTATTTGAATAAGAAACATAAACCATCCATAGTCATGATCGTTGACTGTGCAATCATTCATAATTTTAGAGTTAAAATCGAAACATTTATTGAACAGCTATTTTGTGCAAAGCTCTGTGCTCCATGACAAAAGAAAAATAAGATGTGATGATTAATGATCTTCATGCATCTATTTACCTACAGTCAATACTTTAAGAATGACAAACACATACAAATTGATAGATACACCAAAATATGAAATTTTCATAATATAGATATAAACATGTGACATAGATTTATGAGGGAGAGAAAATGTATTGGGTAAAGTATCGTATAAAAGATGATTTGTGGAAATCAAGAAACACAATGTCAAATTGGCCAGAATGGGAAGGGTCAAGGGCATTGCAGGAGGGAGCAACAAAGACAGTGAGATATGCGAATGTGCGATGTGTTTGTAGATGCGAAGAGAGACTCTTCTTGAGAGTCCATAGATTATCTGGGGAAACTTGGCTAAAAAATGCAGGAGAAGTAATTATTTCTCTTAACATGTAAAAATAACCCTTTGGACACTTTTGATTACCCTTCCCTGGATATAAAACTTGGTTACAATTCAAAATTTGTCACTGAGTATTTACGTGATTTACCAAGAGTTATTTAAATTCTCTAACCTTCTGAATTTTCATCAGTAAAATTTGAGACAGTATGTACCTCATAAGACATTATTAGATTATGGTTAAAGCTACAGTTATATTGCTTATAGTAGTTTATAGTACTTGTATGGTATAGTAGTTTATAGTACTTTATAAACTGAAGTTTTCATCGTAGTTGTTTTCTTCATCCCCTTCCCATTTCATTGTCTTTTGCTGTTGGCCAAGAGACACGGTGGGGAATGAAATCAATGCACAACTAAGTGAGCATGTGGGAAACTGTCTTGGACACAGAAGGAACTGTGGAGCTCCTCACACATGCCCTGAAATGTACACACATCACTGTGTTACATTTTACCTATCACCTAGTCTTCTCTCTTGACTTGCACATGTGACCTATTAAGTCATGTAAGGAAACTAACTTCTGTTATACAATTAGATTAACTTCACAGTGTCTGAAATTAACGTAGGACTCTACATGTTTATGTTGAAGGAAAAGACAGCATCTATTATCCCATCTTTGTAATATAGTAATCTCTCAGTGCAATAATTTTGACTTGTAAATAAGAGTTTTATTGAAATTTTTAATTTTGGTTAGTTATGGAAATAGTAAATTAGTACTTCCTTGGAATAAATATAAACATTTACACTGAATTTGATGTTCAGATATCACTTTGGAATACACTAAATCATTTTAGAATGCTTAGAGCCTTTGTGAAGTGTAAGGTCACAGGTAGAAGCAAATACCTGTATGCTTATACTGTACTTCATCAGTAAATTCCGAATGGGCCTTTACTAAAGACAAACTGAACAAGGCAACAAAGCGCTATTTCTAAGCACATGGGTACCCTGCATATGTAGTCAAATATTATTTCTTCTTCCGATATTCTCCTATTTCTTTTCATCAAATTGGCCAAACTCAAATTCTTTCAATAGTGCCGTGGAGGTACTGAGGGGATGGAGAATGTTTTACATATTTATGCGAATGAAAGAGACACTGGGAAAATGAATAATATGAATGTCAAAGTGATGTCTATATTGATAGTAGATACATTATTAGAATGGAGACTAAATAAGAGGGTTTGTGCATCATTAGAATTTTGTGCAACTACCCTGGTGTAACGCTGCACTCTGGGAGGCTGAGGCACAAGGAGCAAAAGTTCAAACCCAGAATGGACAAGTTAGCAACTTGCTGAGAACCTGTTGCAAAATTAAAAAAAAAAAAAACAAAACGGGGGGGGGCGCTGGGTATGTAGCTCAGTGTATAGGACCTGGATGCAATCCTCAGTAATACACACACACACAAATTGTGCAACTGAAATACATGTGAAAATACAATTGACAATGAAATTAAAAGAAGTAGTGACTCTACAAACAGCCTACATTGCAAATAAGGGTTGAATAGTTTTCTAAATATATATTTATTGTAACGGTGGAGCTGTGGAGAATGTATATATTTGCCCATAGATTGGAATAGTGTGATAGATTATGGCTCTTTCTGTAAATACAGTTGGTTTGACAAAGATGTTGTGTTAAAGAGGAGGCACGGTATGCTTTCTCTTAGCTGTTGAGCATCATATTCCTGGTTTATTATTCAGAGGGGAAAATGATGTTTTCCTCCCAAATTGGATGCTATACTGTTTCTCTTGTCCAAATTTCAAAAGTGAAGAAGAACGGTCAAAATAATGATTAGAATATTACTTTATAACAGGAAGGAGATAACAAAATAGGGATAGATTAATGATTAAAACAAATTTTGCCTTAATATTCTTGGTAATATAATTGGAAATTCATCTGGTTCAGTTATCTCTCAGATTAGTTTCTAAAGAAAGACTTGTTTGGAAACAAAATTAACTTACTTTCAAAAAAACACCTTTTAAGGACCACAGATCTTATTTTTGAAATAGTTATTCTTTATGGTCTTGTGGTACGAAATAGAGCATTGTGTGTTATATTCTCTTTGTTGCTTGGAGAACATTATCCTAGTTGCACAAATACCTTTAATATCTAGGTATTGAAGTAACCCTTTTGCTGTTATCACATACTTATGTCGTGTAATTTTCAGTTCTTTGAAAAGTAAAGAAATGAGTTCACAGTGAGGGAATAAACTGCTTCTTTTCTGTACTAAACTGTTCATCTAAGAATCATCACTATTGATTGGAACAAGATTGATACCAAGTATGTGAATGCTAATGTATGTTTCAGTATCTATTTTTGTTGTTTACTTACTCTTGCCATTAAGCATAGCATGTTCTGTTTTACTGAAGAAGAAGCACAAATTTAAAATTTAAAATGTGAGTGTCTGAATTCTGTCTTCAGAGGCTTCCAAGAAGGGGGAAGGTGAAAGGACTGGCAGACATAGGTAAGTGCATGCGGGAACCTGCCTCCCTCCGAGGGCCTCGCTGGGAAGAGGCCTTCAGGTGGATGCGCCTAACTCAGTGACAGAGATGGAAGTGGAAGGGGACAGGACAAGAGAGAAAAAAGGGTGCATAAGGAAGATGCGATGTTTGAACTCATCTCTGAAACCATAGTAGTAAAGATTTCTAATAGATTTCTAATAGATTCTGTATACTCTCACTCCTGCTACAGAGATGGTCCAAAAATGGATTCATTAAGAATTCTGTATGCTTCATCGAATTGTTTCTCTGATATGAGAAACCATAACTGTAAATAAGGACAAAGAGGTGTAATAGATATTATATAAAAGGAGGATGGTGTGCAGAGGAGAGCAGTACTAGAAAGAAAGAAGGGGAAAAGCAGAAAGGCAACAGGGGAAAGAGAGGGGAAAGGGAAAATATGGAAGATGATGAATGAACCTGCTGTAAATAGGGAGGGAGGGAGCAGAGGGGAGGGGCGGGGGAGGGGGGAGAACCAAGATGCATCATGTATACGTACAGAATAAATGTAATGAATGTGACCATTATATGTAGAATGTACCAATACATGTTCTTGGTTTAAAATAAAAAAAAAAAGAATTCTGTGTGCTTAAAAATAGTCACCAAAGTAATTTACCAGGTATCATGATGATAGCCTTGTATAATGAAAAAATATTTTAGGAAAAAATTTGGGTACTCTTGAAAAGATATTTTTATGTAGTATAGTTATTTCCAAAACTTAATGATATTTATTGCTGATATTTTATTTATTATTTTGAATCCAGAAATGTTTAAGTGTGGAAACATTTTTAGAGATGAGAGGGTAGATGAATCATAGTCATTTAAAATAGCTTTGGTGTTTCAAAGAAATAGATCTGTTCCTCTTAGCTAATCCTACTGGCCCTGTCTGTAATTCTTCTCTTCAGGCTGTGTGTTACAAACTATTGATCTTTCCTTGATTTAATGATGAAAGCTTTTATTCCTGCTCTGTTTTCACACACACACATTCACACACAAGCACACACACACACACACACACACACACTTTAAACCATGCTTCACACTGTCACCTACCCATGAAGTATTGGGACATAAACTATACAGTATTCCTACACTCAGAATGACCAGTATTCCTACACTCAGAATGACCAGTGCCTTTGTGTTTGACTTTCCAGGCTCGATTATCCCAGGAACTGCTCTAGAGGGTCATCTTCCTCAACAACACTACCTTAGGAAGGAGATTAAATGAGTTTATGCCCACTACCAAAGAACCACACATGGTTTAATAGCTCTGTGGACACTTTGTATATGCATAGATAGATAGACAGAACTTTCTGGTGCTTTCATACTGACCCAAATTTTATGTTTGAACTTTTTTTGTCAGTTCTTAAGAAATAAAATCAACTTTACTCTGACAACAAAGTGTCTTTACTCTGTTGAAGTATTGGACAGGGTCTTGAATATTACCTGCTTAGCCACCCTTTCATATATGCCTTTGGGTATCCATATGGGCCAGTTGGAACATTACTGCCTTAAAGCAGTATGAGTTTCTAATAGAGCTTCAGGTATTTTCCCACTAGCTACTGAGACAGATATCTTTTGGTGGAAAGCAAAGTCCAACATACACAAATGTCTATGTTTAATTTCAGATGTGGACAGTATTGTGGATGAATTGAGAAAAGTGTGATAGTATTCAATTGATGGAAATGTAAACATGATGGTATCACATGACCATAACATAGTACAGCCATAGTATGCGGTCCTCAGAAATAATAAACATCTTTAATGGAAAGATGAGGAAAGTACAGTAAGGGACAATATTGGAAAAGCTATTGCTCACTCTCCTACAGAGTACACATAAAGGACACTCAGGCATTAAAATTTCTTTATGCTTTTTCCACTGTATCATATTGGCTTTAATGATAATGTACTAAGTGCTGATTACAGCAGAGCTTTTTCAGATCAATATTTGTTTGAAAATTGCATTAGTTTTTTGATGGGATATTATGACTGTCACCTTCAAAAACAAGCAATGCCTAACCTCTGATAACCAATGATAACTAATGTAATTAATTAATACTATCACTAGATTACCTATAAAACTATAAGTGTCTCCATCATCTATACTTTTTGCTATACCTACTGTAAATCTATGGAACAACCAGGGGAGACTGTGACCCTCATGTGACATTTACCAATGTCTGTAGCCATATTTGGTTGTCACAGGAGGCAGTTTACTGGTCAAAATATCAATAATGTCAAGATTGATCCACTATCAGAAGTTTAGTGTTGCTCTTTTGCAATATCTAATGACATGTTTCCTGTATAGATTGAAAAGAAGTTTGCTTTTCCCTGCCATATTGGATTTCAACTTTTGGGGATTGTGCCTACCTGTATTATGGCTCGTACTTTGGCAAAGAGTTCCAAATGTTTATATCTTTAGTTTACAGAATTTTTCCTTTTGTTCTAAGGTCCACTAGTAAAGTCTAAGTTCACATAAATGTCAATGATTTTTCTTTCTGATTTTTGTTAGTTTGATTTGTCAAGTGTATAGAAAAATTTGTATTTTATAGATCTACAGTATGTAAAACTGAAGTTCCATTTTCTGATATTCATTTGCATTCAGGATTCTATTATTACTAATTAACAAGTTTTCAGGATAATTAATAGTACTTTTGGTATATCAAAGAAGTCTAGGGAGTATAAACTAGAGACTTGCCCACCCTTTGGAGCTTGGCCTTCTGGAGTGTATGCATTAATGAGTTGTAAAAGAAGTAAGATGTGCTAGGAAAGAATGTGGAGGGCATTACAATGTGTGTGCTAGGGCACATAATCCAGGCTGAGTGAACAGGGAGGTGTTCGAGCTGAGACCTGGTTGTAAAATAGAAGAAAGAATTGTTTCTGGCATAGAAAATACGTTAAAACATTTGGAGATGAGATACAGTTAGTGCCACCAGAAACAATATTTAAAGTATCTCTATGAACTTCGTTGTATCTATGTTCATTGATAATCACCCATTTATTCAGTGCCGCTTTTGAGACAGGTACTTTTAGGTATCAGAAGAATAGCACCAAAGAAAGTAACTGAAGTGTAAGCACTGTGTAGCTTACCGATTGCGGCAGCAGATTGTTACTATTTCTTAGGTAACTTCATAGGTAACTTCCCAGTAACAGGCTCTAACTTTGTGTACAGGCAGAGTTGTGAACGCAGTGCAAGTATTTTCATACCCTGAACAATGCACAGAGAGATAAGTTAATGGAATATTATTATAAAGGATAAAAACAATAAATTGCTATTAAACTGAGATTCATTAAGAATTTATTTAAAAATTTTTTATATTCAGCTTTTAATTTCCCAAGTGATCCTTTGGGTGATTTTTAATCTTTATCAGAATATAATGCTTAATGTACCTGAGAGTTTTCCCCTTGGAGTGATTTTATTCCTTTTTCAGTTAAAATATAGTTGATTTGGCAAATATATTGACCAACAGTAGATATAAAAGGGTTGTGTTTTTTTTTTTATGACTCCATGGTAAATTAAAGACCCTCTTCGAAAAGTGATCACCCAGAGCTTTACACTAAAACATGTTAAGATCTTCTCCTGGCACTGTACCATAGAAAGATTTTCAAAAGGCTTCACTGGGTCAGAAATGGCCTAAGGATTAACAGAGGATCAGTTAATAGCATTCCAAAAATCTGCAGTCATAAGATTGCTAAGGAATTTCTAGAAAGCTAACGGAATTATTGTATTATTTCTCAAAACATCTCAAATGAATGTGCTTCCCAGTAACAGCATTCATGAAGTTGACTTTGAAATATTTAACATAAAAAGATTCTAGAATTCTTTGAAACCACATTTCCCATGTTTCCCATGTTATGTTCAACTTAGTCATGTTAGAATACAAAATAAAGTCATTCAAGAAATTTAAACTAGAGATAGCTGTTTCTAGGTCATAACAGTTTATTGGATACAATCAGAAAATGTGGTGTGGCTGGCAAACCCTACATTGGGTTTTGAAATTACTGTGTTACCAGTATGTTCCAATCAATGAGAACCTTTCAGCCATGAACTTTTATTGATTTGTATTCCTCAGAGTAACATAAATAACTTTTCTTAAGTCTTCCAATTTTACTATCGTTATTTTTTCCCTGAAATCTCAGCTGTTAGAGGTTTATTTATGCACTTACTCTTTTGCTTGCCAAGTCTTTCGTGGTTTGAGGCAAAAGTAGATACCCTGGTTTTAGCAGCAAGCAGGAAGAGAAAAACATGCAATGACCAATTAAATTATTCTACCGACAGTTAAATTATACTACATATAGTTCTATAATCAGAATTACAATTTAGTTTTAAAAGAACCAATGAAATAATGTAAATTTCAAATAAAAAAGCCAAACAGCATGTATACAGACATCAAATCATACTAGGAATTAAATTCATTCTAATAAAGAACTAGAACATTTCAACATATTTTTCCATTTTTAAAAATATATGTGAAATCCGACCCTCAAATTTATTGTATTGATGGACATATTTTCAACTTGTGTAAAACATAGGAGTTCAGTTTCTAGGCTTACTATAGAATTACCAAAATGATAAGTTAGCACTTTCAAGGCACACTTGATTTTTCACTCTTTTGTATGTTAACTATTTTATGCTGCCTAGAAATGTAAAGAAATGTATCAAGTATCACTCTCAATGCATATAAAAATTAAAAGAATAATTACATTAAAACATTTCCATTCTTGTTTTTAAAAGACAACTATTCGGCTAGTATTTAATCCTATTTTCAAGGTTTATAGTTTAAATTCTAGAAAACGTGAGAGTAAAAGGTGGTAAAATTGAACGATTTTGTCTTCCTTACGTGAGAGTTTTAACATGTTTTTCTATCTTTTAGCAGTCATGGAAGCTAAAATTTAAAAAGGGCAGCTTAAAACCTCACTGGTTTTTCAGCTCTTAAAATTATTGTCTTATATTTAAACTATGAAATTTTGTTTAATCTTCCTTAAAAATGTCTGTAAAATGTGTACTTTCCCACTAGTTGCTACAGCTATTGCAATCTATATTCAAACATGCATATGAAATCATTTGCTCTTTTCTGATATTATAGATCCACAGAAAATTAGTTCTAATAGACCAAGGACTACTTACTTTAATGGAAACACTGTACTTTGCTACTGTGAAATAATACCAATATTCTAAACTAGATGTGTGAATACCAATCAAATTGACAATATTTCTTACTAACTTAAAATTAACATATGGACTCATTCTTAATTAGTGCAAATACAGCAGTTATTGTTAGGACCTAACGAATGGAAAGCATGGCTTTTTTTACTAATACAAATCTCAGGTTTCCTGGTGTTCCAAAATGCCCGAACTACAAAGTTGTAAATTTTGCCGTCTCTAATTCTTCAATACGTGTATGAACTATAATTTCAATATTATCCTTTTTGATCATAGAGTCTATTTACTGAGTTTTCAATCTTACATTTTCATCATTATTCGAACACCGTTTTGGGCTTTACC
>PVJO010009263.1:0-70520 GCA_004026905.1 Hystrix cristata
TCTATCTCCCTGTGTTCTACCATCTGTTTTCTAGTTTGCTTTTTAAATTATTTATATTTTGGTTTCTCCTATAAGAGAAACCATGTGACATTGAAGCTCGTGTGTCTGATTTATTTCACTTGACATTATGGTCTCAAGGTGCATGCATTTTCTTACAAATGACTTGAGTTTATCTTTCTTTATGGAAGAGCAGTACTCCTCTGTGTGGAAATACCATATTTTCTTTATCCATTCATCTACTGATGGACATATAGGCTGCTTCTAAGATTCAGCTATTATGGATTTCACTGCTATAAACGTCACTGTAATATAATGACTTTAACACTTCTGGAAAGATACCAAGGAGGGGAATAGTTAGGTCAAATGGAATTTGTAGTTTTAGTCTTTTGAAGAATCTCCACGCTGATTTCCATAGTGGCTGTACTAGTTTACATTCATCCCAACAGTGTAGAAGGGTTCCCTTTCCTCACAGCCTCTCCAGCCTTTGTTGTCATTTGATTTCTCGACTTCTTGCATGCCAACAGTGTTGGCACACAGTTGTCCTCAGTGTCCTTGGGGGATGGGTTCCAGGACCTTGGCACTCAGATCCCCAAACCTAGGGTGCCGAGTCCTGTACAAAATGGTGACATTGCACCTCTCCCCTGTACCGATCATTCCTACATGCTCATGATACTTAGTGCAATGTTGGTGCTACAGAAAGATTCCCTACTGCACTGTTTAGAGAGTGAAGACAAGAAACACATCCACACACATTCCGTACGGATTCAGTTGCTTCCTATTTCCAAGCCACAGGTGGCTGAGTACATCCCTGGAGAATCCAAGGACACGCGGGTCAACTGTAATTACTCCTCAGCTATTTTTACACAGGTTCTGCGGAAAGTTGACACAACACTACTGAGGTATGTTTTCTTTTAAATTAGTCTGATATAAAATAGAGTAAAATTAAATTAAATCGATTTTAAAAAAATCTTTCTAGGGCACTGTTTACATCCTCTGCTGAGAACAGGATTCTGTCGGCAAGAGATGAAATGAGTGCATCAAAGCCTTTACAGATACATCTTGAAAAGCGAACTCTCAGAACCCTTCCGAATGCTGTAATTTGAGTCTGCCGGGCTCAGGTTGTGGGGTTCTGGGGTGATGTTATCTGGGCGGTGGCCACGGAAATGCTGCTTCTCAGCCAGCTCAGAACCATGAGGGGCCCTGACCCAGCCAGCGCCGGAATGGCCACCGTGGGGAAGGGGCACCACGTGGTGGGGTAACAAAAGGAGAGAGCAGAGGGTTTGCCCAGAAATCCCCACACACAGTTCCAGGGAGACCTAAGACCATACCTTCCTATTCCTTTACAGGCCAGTCTAGCCCCGTGGGTGAAGGAGACTTGGCATTTCAGTGCCCGGTAATGTTTATCAATACCTATCATTTATCGACATCTACTCATCTTCCGCCTGCTGAGCATCCGCCATATGCAATCCAGAGGCTGCCTGGGGAGGGCCAGTGTCTGCCTTGAGCTCACCAGGGAGGAGGTAGAGGAGGTGGCTTTGAGCCTGGAGCTCTCTGGCTCCAAACTCTCCACTGATACTTTGAAAAATAAAAAAAAAAAAAATGGCTCTTGTGTTATTTGGATGGTGTGTCTCTGCATCTACATTGTTTGTTCAAATACACAGAGGGATTTTTATTTATAATAGCCCCAAACAGGTGTCCACAGGAGGACAGTGGGTAAAGGGGTGGGAATGAATTCATATAATGAAAAATGACTCCACAAAAGAGGGAGAGACTATCACTGATGCATACAACTACATGGATGAGTCTCAAAACAACATTGCAGCTGGGTGTGGAGGCTGAGGCAGGAGGATTGTAAGTTTGAGCCCAGCCTGGGCAACTTAGAGATTTAGTGAGATCCAGCCTCAAAATAGAAAATAAAAAGGGCTGAGGATGTAGCTCAGTGCAAAGGTCCTGGGTTCAATCCCCAGGACTGCCAAAATACATTTTCCATGTGAAAGAAGTATCACACACACACAAACGTTGTAGGACTGAACTTATAAGACACTCTAGAAAAGGCAAATCTGATCTGTGGTGAAACAACAATAGAACAACGTCTTCCTCAGGTGGGGTGGGGACTGGAGTTGACCAAGAGAGAAGGATGTGGCAACTTTCAGCAGGGGAGAGGACAAGACAATCTCTGTCCCCTGGGGCTGTGAGTTTACAGAAACGAACAGGTGCAATGCAGGGGCGAAGAGGCTGGCACGAAGCAGGTATGAGTACCACGCTAACCACAGACCCTGGCGATGGGTGTCACCTGCCAGATGTGGATTTTTCCAGCCTGATTGCATGCCAACATTTTTTTTATTTATTTATTTGTGGTATTGGGGATGGAACTGGATCTTGGGTTTGTCAGACAAGCATTCTACCACTGAGCTACACAGCTAGCCCAGCTGAAATTTTTTATAATAAAATATTGGGAGAAAAGTAGACACACTTGGATTCCCTGCATTCTGAATCCGAATCTTTGGGAATAGTGAAACCCCAACACTTATTAGAAAATCTATCCAAAAGTCAACAATGTTGCATGCACTGGGATTTGAGTTTCTGTTCTATTTGGGGCGGGACGTAGGGACATTAGCAAGAGCAGCGAGTGTGGCAGAGAACAAGCACCTCAGAATGCTTTTGCATTTGTCCCTGCGTGTGACAGTGGCCAGGACCAGGGGAGCCAGGGGTTGTCAGTGCCCTCTGAGTAGGGCAAAGGATGTCTAAAGTCACCTGGGAAATTGTGGTGGACCTACTGTGTCAGCTTGAGCCACAACGCCCAGCTGGACTGAGTTGGTGTGATGCTGGGTGTAGAGGATCCACCTGAAGACTGTTGCTGACGCAACATAAAGGACAACAGGAGCAGAAGATAGTTGGGGGCTGTTTCCCAGGAGAAGCTCTGCTGTGGCTGGTTCTCCTGAAGGGGACTCAGCTGTTCTCGTCACAGAAGGAGCTCAGGCCCTTGCTGTCGTTGAGGATGGCTGCTGTTGCTTCAGGGGAGCTCTGGTTGTCATCTCTGCTGCGAGTATCGTATCCTGATTCCAGTAAAGATTTCTTCAGCCATCATCTGCAGACACAGACGTACACGGGACAGTGCTGTGGGCTCCCAGCCCTTGATTGGATCCTTTGAGTCTCCAGAACATAGATAGACATTCGGCACTCTTCCTGCATTTGGCTTATAGGTGATTATTGTAACTTATAAATGTCCTGTATTAAATCTGCTCTCTTGAAAACCACTGGCTCTGGAAAAGTAACTAATACAGCGGTGGACATCAGAGTCAGAAGCAGCCCAGGAGTCCAGTCTGCAATATCACGGTGGTGCTCCTAACATGACCAGTTCAGGAATCTGAGGTTTCTCCAGCCTCTTGGGGTTCACGGGTATCAAATGACGGATGACAAAACCCGCCACAGGGAGTGGCCAGGTCAGCATGATGAGGACAGAGGAAGCCAGAGAAAGCAGGAGGCAGGAACCAAGCACTCCAAAAAGTACTCACAGCTGCGAGTAGACAGCCCAAGGAACAGCAGAGTCAGCCCTCCCAGGGGGCAGCTACTGTCCTTGTCACACCAGCCAGTGGTGTGTGGGGAGCAGGAGAAGGGGTTTTAGAATAACGGCATGGTCGGGACTCCATCCTGGCCCGGTTCCCAGCAGCAATCTCCCCCACCACGGCCCATGCTCCTGTTGTGTGTGTGTGTGAGAGCTGCAATTGCTCGAAGCCATTTGTGGGTGTGCAGGTGTCAGGAATCACTTCCCAAACAGCGTGCGGATGACCCCGCATTGCAACTGCCCCAGTGCAGAAGAGTGCTGGGCTGGCAGGTAATGTGAATTAACCGGAACCAGGGGGAAACCAGGGCACAGCAGGCTGTGTTGCAATCTGAAACTTGCCTTGCTAAATCGACTAAACTCTGGGGAGCGCAGGCCAGCTGTCGCCACTTGGAAATGGGGACCTGCTCTCCTCAGAACTGATTTTTCAATAAAAGCTGAAGATATATTTGGTTTTTCTTGGATGAGATTCACCTCAAATGAAATCTATAGATTTGCTGGATATTAGTCGCACACCATGAGACATGCTTTTAATATTTTTAAGCCAGTTCTCATGTTTGGGGGTCAATTTCCGCCTGCGTGTTCCACCTCCAGTCCTCCTCTCTGGGGTGGTATGTCCACCACCATGCCATTTGGCAAGCTCGCTCAGAATTACCAATTATGTGAATTTATAATTAATATGGATTCACAGTCAGGCTCTGTGGAAATTGGGACTGTGTTAGTCGGGGTTCTCCAGAGACTCAGAACTGACAGGAGAGGGAGACACAGTGTGGCTCACCTTGTGTGTCAACATGACTCGGCTCAGAGATGCCCCGAGAGCTGGCAGGAGTCACTGCCTGCTGGTCTCTGAGGACGCTCCAGGAGAGAAGCCAGCAGACTGGCACGTCCATCAGGGGACCCACAGGGTCAGGCACCTTCTCCTCTAATCTACTGAGATCCCAGCAGAAGGACAGGCCAGGAAGGAGCAGAACCAGGGGCATTCTCTGTCTCCATGAGCTGGGACATCCTTCTCCTGCCCTCGATGCCCAGAGCTCCTGTTCTGGGCCTTCGGATGATGACAGTTGGCCAGCAGCTCCCTGACCATCAGGCTTAGGGTCCTGGACTAGAGCTGCACTATTGGCTTTCTGCCTCTCAGGCCTGGGGAATTAGATAGAATCATACCACAGGCTCGTCTGGGGCTTTGGTTTGCAGATGGCTTGGTGTGAAGGTTCTTGGCCTCCACAGCTGCATGAGCTAATTCCTACACAAATTCCTCTTATGTCTCTATCCATCCATCCACCCACCCACCTACCCACCTACCCACCCATCCATCCAACTGGTTCTCGAGAGAACCTGGAACAGCACAGTCTATATCTAGGAAGAGATTTACTACAAGGTGCGGCTCACGGTTACACAGGCTGTCCTGCCATCTGCAATCTGGAAAACCAGGACAGCTAGTGGTATCATTCAAAGGCCTGAGGGCCCGGGAGCCCGCAGGCAGCTTGCCATCTGGGTCTGAAGGTCAGAGGCCCAAAAATGCCAAGGACAGACAAAGACCGCATCGTAGCTCCAGCACCGAGCCTGCGTTATCCAGCCAGCACGGCCTTTTTGCTCCGCCAACCCTGAAAGGAGGGGTGCATACTGCACTGGGGAAGCACCCACGCTGCTCAGGGAACCAAGTCCAATGCTCGTCTCACAGACACGCCCAGCAGTGACGTCTTACCGGCCGCGGGGCGCCTGCGTCCCTGCCACACCGACACACAAGCAGGCCAGCAACGGGGCGCCTGCGGGATCACCACCGGATACCCGTTACCCAGGACAGGGCCTGCGGTAGGCGCGGAATATTTGTTGAAAGAGTAAGTCCAGTAATGGCCTCTCTAACGTTAAATGCAATTTTCCAAGGGGAAGAAGCCTTTTAACCATGAGTCCTGATCACATCCTCTTATTTGCCCCCTTTAAAGAGAGAAATATTGCATTTCTTTACCATATTACCACAGAGCAAGGTGGCGTGATGCCAACTCTATTTACCTTCCTTTATATGTTCTGAAAATGTACAGTGGTTTTTATTTTGATTGGAGACGTCTTGGCCCGGATCCCTCCAAAGGGAGCGCCTAGCATGAAGTCAGGCGTGAAGAGCTGACTTAGAAATGCAGTCTCTGGGTCCAGAGGTGCAGGCCTGTCCAAAGGGCGAGGGGCCGGCTCCAGCTGCCAAGCCTGCAGAGCTGTGCCCGGTGAGATGCCGCATCTTTCTGCATGTCTGAGATGCCTGCAGCTGGTGCCGAGCAGTCTCCCCAAGGCGAGAGAAGCCCCAGGTAGAAGACAAGACACCGCTTGTTTTAACTGAATTGCACCCCTACCGGGTTACACCTGTGCCCGTCCGGCCAACCTGTGCGGGACTTGGGAGCTTGCCAGAGTTCCACGTGGTGCCCTAAGGGCAGAAGAGTCCGCTTTTGAAATGTTTAGGACCACTTCCCCCACTTGGGATCATATTTATTTCACAGCATGTGTTTACCTCCGTTGGCCTTAAAAATCTAGAAATGCAAATACAACACAATTTGTCCTGACCTTTTTCTCATTGATGTAAATTAGATCAACACCATCCAACACTTTGGTTTATAAATTTCAAATCATGGGCAGGATCCCTGCGTGAAAATCTGCCTCCAGACTGGCATCAGACTGACAGGGATTAACGGCTATCAGTGACAATAATAGGTTGCTTCAGACTCCGGGGTCCGGGTCACTCCCCGATGTACTGTGATGGTGTCTGGGGTTAGAACAGACTGTTGTCACATCCACTGCCAATAACCCACTTGCCTGGACACCTTCCTGTCACCGCCCACAGCACACTCGTGCTGCCAGAAGAGCCCGGGGCTCAAGACAGGGCCGCACCAAGAGCCACGGAACTTCAGGGCTTCCCTGCTTCTCTGTCCTCAGAGAGACACGTCTGGACTTTACCTGGTGGCAGGACGGAAGGCTGTGACCTGCACTGCACGACTCGCGGGACCAGCCTCCTGGACTTCCAGGCCAGCTGGCACAATTTTGGCAGCAGCAGAATTCTTTCTTCCTCCCGAAGTTTAGGGACCGTGTGGCCCTTGTGCCGCCGCCAAGGATGTCAGGCATTCGATTTATTTCCATTTGTATTGACCATGCTGCAGCGAAACCCATCACTCACTTAGTCCACTTGGGAGGGCACCCAGGGGCAGGTTCCCAGACGTGGGTCACAGCTCACTTCACGGTGCCGGTGCAGGCCGCAGGCACCGGAGAGCTGTGTGCTCATCCACCCCGGGAGCTGCTGAGTGTGGGCAGCCACATGGCCGAGCCCTGGCGGAAGACCAGGCACTGGAAATACAGCAGCAGCCCCATCCTGGTGCTGAGATCTGAGGCTCCTACCCACTAATTACAGGACTGGAATCGTAGAGGGCAGAGCTCCGTGTGATTGTGTACGCACAACCCTCCCGGCCTCGCTCGGCACACACCAGCACTCCAACGCTAACTGTGGTCACCCCTTTATCTGGGTCTGGAAAAGGTGAACCACTCCTGGCAGGCAGGTGGGTGGTAGCCAGCTCTCCGGGGGAAAGAGAGAAAAGAAGGGTCTGACCAACACATGGTGCCCAGAAGGAAGCTGGAGGGTGACAAATGTTCCAAATCTTCATGGTGGTGCTGAATCCAGACCCCTCCACATTTGCCAAAACTCACAGAACCATCCACAGAGAGGGTGATGGCTCCGTGTGCGAATTTGAGTCTAATGATGGCGGCGGTGGCTGCAGTTATACACAGTGGTCACACGGCCATGCGAGGATGGAGCCTTCGTCACAGGACCCTTTTCCAGCGGGCGGGGGCGCTCATCCAGTCACCCACGTTCAGGTCTAACAGACCCAAAGGAAAAGGCATTTGTTTCCGTGTTCAGTCACCCTCGGACGATGGCTCCTCAAAGCATTCTTATGCATCTCCTTCTGTATAAATAAAAGCTTCTCCTTCTGAAACTTGCCAGCCTTTTGCACACGTGGAGTTCTTGGTTTTCTTATTTCACTTGCAGTTAAACGTGCCCAGAGCTTTAGATACGGCACATTGCAGGAAGCCGGTGACTGCTGAGCCTACGGCAGCGGCTGGACCACCGGCGCAGGGTCTGGCTGCGGTGCCGTCAATAGGCACGCAGGACAGACTGTCCACGCTGCGGCATCTCGGAGGACAAGGAGATGGCTTTTCTCCCCCACCACCCTGGCCACAGCACCTGCTCCCAGACGCAGCTTCTGTTCCCAGCTTGTTATTAACATAAATGATCGCTCTTTCTTCCTCACGGTACTCTTCTTTTCTCACATAATACTATGCCATGGCATTCAATGCAGATGTGCAGGGATTGCTGTTCAAAGTGTGCTGCCCGCTGCGGGTTGGATCCTAGCATCACCCAAAGCCCTGTGTTGGAGGCTTGGTCCCAGAGTGGTGCAGGTGGCATTTGCAGGAGGTGGGGTCTGGTGGGAGAAAGTGAGGTCACAGGGCCGGGTCCAGGGAGCACTTACAGCAGGGGCGGCGAACCTAGGGCACATATGCCACAGCAGGATGTTTGCGTCCCTAAAAGCTCTAAAAGTTTCGTCATCACTGACTTAGAGCAATACCGGCTTAAAACCAGCTCAATAAACAGTAGCTCATTACTGTTATTAACTGGAGGTGATGGCTTACTTTCAATCAAAGAAGCAAATGCAATCACACAGATGATAGAAAATTTTAACCTTACATAAGTTGATAAAACGCAGGAGACCTACATGCTACGTACAAGAGTGGAACACTTGAACAAAAATCATGCCCACTCTAAGGGCAGGGCGCGGTGTCACAGCACACTGCCACAGCCCTGTCCTGCTGTGCTGATCGGGTTCTGGGAGGTGGGAAGACGATGCCCCCTGGTTCTCAGATCTACCTGCTGGTTTGGGGGACGGCAGTACAGGAATCCGCAAAAGCCTCCAGCAACTTCCCAGAACGCGCGGAAGTGCAGCGGGTGCCCAGGAGGAAAGCTGGCGCCAGCCGGCCACACACAGGCCCTCATCCCTGCGACCCGCACTCGCAGCACAGGTGCCGACTGCTGAGATGCTGGGTCCCCGGGCGTGGACTTCCAGGTCTCGTTTTTGTTTTAATTCCAGTAAGTAATTTTTATCACATCTTAAATGTACCAGGAATTATTTTAGGTGATTTCAGATTACGACTGTGGCTTCCCTTGTTCACAAAGGGAAGGTGCCCAGCAGAAAGGATATATGATAGGCAACTATTGATGTTTCACGAGGAAACTATAAATATAATGTGTTTCCAATCAAAATGCCAATGAGATTTGTGTGTGGGCGAAGTAGTATATCTTGATAATTTAAAAAAATGCTTTGCCGGAGGGATGCCAAGAATATTTTAGGGGATCAAGAAATAATAAGAAGCGATCTGCCCTACTATATGACAAAATGCACAGTAAAATTATAATAATAGTAACTGAAAGAAAATTGTGCCAGAATAAGAGCAGACGCACGGTTCTTTAGGTTAACACAGGGAAACTGGAAGCAGCACACTGTGCTCACTGCCGTGACAGCAGGATGGCCGCATGGTCACTGCAGCTTTTCACTGCCCTGGCACAGAGTGACAGGCATCCGGCCCCCGGCAGGTAGGCTTGGCGTGTCTTGCCGAGTGTGGCTTATGGACGGCAAGGGAGCCACATACGCCGTGTCCGCTCCTGGCCCTCACGGCCGAGCCTTCCCTCCCGCAGTCCTCTCTGTCCGGCGTGGCTGTGTCAAAGGCCATTGTCCAGATGGACCAGTATCTTTCCTCGGAGTGCGCTTTCCAGGACCAAGTGGGGACTCCACCCGGATTGCTGTCTCTTTGCGGGACAAGCAGTTGCTACCTAGGAACACACGCAAGAGCAAATGCTCCTGGTACGTGGATCGACATGGGCTTCCAGATTTCATTTTGCGCCATCCTAAACCCTCCCCAGTCTACCCTGCAGTGAGCACCAACACTCAACCTACCGCGGAGAGGCAACACACAGAGACAGACAGGAGCCTCATTTCCACGCGGCCGGCCATCGTCTGTGCCGTGGAGCTGCCGTCAGACGCCCGTCTTCACGGCTGCTTGGCAAGCGGAGCCGCTGAGTCTCAGTGCAACAGCCTTTCTTCCTGTCTCAGCAACAGGACAGCACCCCGACTTTCCCTGGACTCTGTCCCGGAGTCTGTCTCTTCTCTGGTTCCGCTGTCTCCAGCCATTCTCTCCGGAGACCACATTAACTGTCCCTTTTGTTGTCCTCCTTCCGCGTTCTGGTCTGTTCTCAGACAGGCCGGGCCAGGACGGCACGGCGACACTGAACCAGGTCTCTGCTGCTCACTGTAACCACAAAGTCTCCCTCAGTGCCGCCGCCACAGCAGGTCTCTCCTCCCACCCTCCACCCACGCTTCATCTCCCTGCTCCCTTGGGTGCACTGGTATGCTGTAAGAGTCTCCAAACACCACCTTGAATTTTGCCCCACTGCCTCCTCAGTCCTGGGCCAGCCGGCAGGCATCCGCGCTGAGGGTGAACAGTCCTGCTGCCTCCCTTCGCTGTCTCCGGAAGAGACAGGCGCAGAGCTCAGGAGGAAGTGCCAGTGGCTGCAGCAGAGAGCAGAAGTAACAGGGGTTTAAATCAGAGAGCACCCCACTTTTCCCAAGGCTGCCGGGGAGGGGCCTGGTGCTATGAGGTGCCGGGGCATCACTCCTCCTGCTTCTGGGCCACCATTCTTGTGAGGGTCTCCTCTTCATCCACACAGACACGGTGACTTGTCTGCACGCCCACCTTCTAGCCAGTGTGGGCTAGGGACAGCCCACGACCTGGCCACTTTCCTTGGTACAGTTTGGAAATCGCACACGTCATCTGCCATCACACTCCTATCCCCTGGAACCCCACACCTAGCACCACCCAGGTAAAAAGGAATCTAAAAGACCAGGTCTTTATTCATCATGGTCAAGTGAACTGATGAAGTTGAAGCTGGACTAGATCCAAGGTCCAAACAGCAGGGGACCTGGACGAGGGCTGAAGAGAGGGGTGCTGCTTGGGTCCTGGTAAGCTAATCATGGGCTGGCAAACAACATATTCCCACGACGTTATCCTAAAACTTCCACATCAACCTTTACACGGCAACACCACTGATTGGCTGCTTGTGCCTTCTTCCTGAGGATGCTGGTGAAATCCCCAAAATGGGCGTCAACCTAACTGTAACATCAGTGTGTTCAGCACTAATAGACATAGAGCTTTGGAAGAAAACTTAAAAAACAGGAACACCTCTTCTGCCCTTTGTAGGTTGGACCCCATCCATTCCTGCTCCCTGCAAACAGCTTTCTTTCTTTTCTTTTTAATTTTATTTTAATGGTACATTTTAGATGTACATAGTGATAACATTCATCATAGGGGATCTGTACCTGTATATGACATATCTTGTTGCTTCTTTTTTTTCCCATTCCCCTCCCTCCCTTCCCTGCAAACAGCTTTCAAACTAAGTGGCAGCAAGCCCATCACTCCATGAGCACTTTGGGAGAGGTTCGTTTGGGTTTTAGTGTTTTAGAAACTATGCCAGGATTACAAAGCTATATTCACTCCACACACATGCATCAAGGGTCCACTACAAAGCAGTTGCGAAGGGATAGTGACAGCTCAAAAAAATCCTGACTTCATGATGCATTTTTTAAAAATTATTTGACAAGTAGTTTACTTGGAATTCCTTCGAAGAAGGAAAACTGAAGTATGGAGGATTGTGAACTTGAGAGTGCAAGGTCTGGTGTACTTTGAATCGAGTGGACAATTCTGACTGCTGCTTAAATGGCAAAGATAAATAAATAAAAATCAGCTCTTTCCTTAAGAAATTCAAGATTAATCCACATTGACATCAACATCAACAATAAAACATGGTTGAGGAAAATAAACCAAGTCGTTAACCTGCATTGATGGCACTGAAAATGTATCTAAGTCATTTATTTGAAAAGACACTCATAAAGGTTTTGTTGTTGTTCTTGTTTCTTAATCACAATTATTTGTCCTATTTTCCATTATAAAAAGTGCCATATTGTGTTGGATTTGAAGCACCACGGATTGCACGGCACGCCATGGTTCATCTGGCACTAAGTAAGCAAAATCAGTCAGACAGGGAGGTGCACGCCTGGGATCCCAGCACTGTGGGAGGCTGGGGGGTGATCATGAGTTTGAGTCCAGCCTGGAAAATTTAGTGACTTCATAAGAGCCCGTCTCAAATTTCACAAGTGCTGGGGATGTAGGTCAATGCCCAGAACCAGAAAGAAGGAAAGAAAGAAAAGAGAGACAGAGAGAGAGAGACAGAGAGAAGGAGGAGGAGGCGGAGGAGTAGACAAAGAAGAGGAAAAAGAAAGAAAGAAAAACAAAAAGAAAGCTGCATAGATTGAAGGGCATCACTGGGTTTGATGCCCACAACTTCAGGTAGTAAGAAAGAGCAGGACTCAGAACAGGCAAAGTATGGCCCTCTGTCCTTGGTTCTGGTGACCAGCTATCTAGACGAACCACACAGAGAGGAAAACCAAAAGGCATTCCCAAATTCTGGAATGTGGAAATACTACTTTTGCAATAAGAACAATGAATTTATTTCTGGTTTTGAAATTCCATCTGACAGGGCAGTCCAGCAGTCCCTGAGAACCTGAGCAACCTTTCTTCCCGGCAGCCCGACCTCCGATCCTTTATTGGGCAGACGTGTTTCCATATGCATGAAACTCATGAGCACAGGGGTATTTTTTGCAGCATTCCATGAAGGAAGACTGAGAACAAGCTAAATATACCCTTGCTGGGGTCTGGTTAAGTAAATCATGGTATATTTGTCCAGCAAAATACTTGTGTACCTATTTGTAAAAAGTAAGCCAGATCTACACATTGTGATCTGGAAAAGGCGTGGAGGATGTATTTTTAATAGACACAGAGCAAGCCCCAAGGCAGACTACATGTGCTGTGCTAATGCTCGTGACCACAGAAGGTGGATTATAACACTCTGTGTGCATAAAGGTGATGTATGAAACAGAGGGAGAAAGGGACACAGTTTGGAACTAGGGTTCTGGAGAGATACTGGAAAGAAGGTTATTTTAATAGCACGAACTTTATATTTTATATGTTTTCCAACCTATGCAGGGCCTAGCTGGTATCACTGACAATGAGGAAGAGGAGGAAGGAAGGAAGGCAGCGAAGCAGAGCTGGATAAATCCCCTACTGCTGCCATCTAGACGTCAGGGCTTTATGGGACGCTCTGAGACACGGGTCTTCCAAAACTCAAAGCACACAGCTCCTGAAACAGATCACAAGGAGAAAGGGCTAGCTGTTCAGAGATGTTTCGGGGTGCGCAGAAGGTCCAGGAAGTTGAAGCGGTGGACAGTCTCTCATTCCAATTTGCAAGCTCAGGAGCAGCTGAAATCTGGACCTTTTTTTGTTTTTTTCTTTTCTTTTCTTCCTAGCACAGTCATGATGAAGAAAACTTTCTTAATGGCATGCTGGTAAAACTACACCAGCTCGAGAAAATGGAAGATGAAGAATGCTGTGTGACTCCAGATATTTTATTATGCCATAAAAATTCCATTACCAGCGTGAAAGAAAGATAAGTAAAACAGGCCACATCCATTGGCCGAGTCCAAGTGTGTTTCAGTATACCAGTGAAATAAACCAAGTTTCGGATGTTCAGGTGCCAGGAAGGGTTTGGGACTTATTTTATTTTATTTTATTTTATTTTATTTTATTTTATTTTGGGGAGGAGGTCTGATTTTAAGCATGCTGGAAACCAGGGGTAGTTGGAGGCCGTGGAGGGGAGAAGGGCGGCTTAGTAGGAAAACACTGATGACAAACACCAAAACGCTGTGGCTTCCGCCTTGGGGAAAGACCAGTGATATTTTTGTCAAGGAATTAAAACCAACTTCTGAGTCGAACCTGCTTTTCCTTTACTTGCTAAACATTCAGTGTTTCAGGCTAGAACAAGTGAACAGAGTGTTCAGTGTGAAGCTTCTGCCTCACACCCGTGGTGTGGACAATAGTGGCCGAAAGGCACAGAAACTCACATCACTCAACCTGCACTCTGATAAAGTAGTAAGTTCCCTAAAATTTCTGGACATTTTGAAACTTGAGTGATTTCCATTACAATTCACAAAGCGTTTCCTTCCCCTCTCTTTGTACAAAGATCCCGCATTAAGCCATCCCGGTCACACACCGTGCTGTGGGACTCAGTGACATGCTCACAAGTCCTACTTTCACAGATTTCCACACATCCCAACACAGATGAGGGCTCTGACCTGTGTTTGCTTGGTTCAAGGGCAAGCCAGGGGTCTGAGAGCACAAGTCACATCGACAGGTACAGACTACCAGGCAGACAAAAACGGCTAATGCCACCAACACAGGGCCCCGCTAGTCCCCCTCCTGGGCATTCAAGGCGGGCTCTGAAAGCGTTTACAAGCAGACTCAGCTTAGCAGCCCGTCAGCCACGTGGCCTCATGTAAGACGATGATTTGCTTCTGTATGCTTTGTACATTTCACTAAGTCACAAGATTTTCTCTACAGTTGTCACATAGATGGCCTGCTAAATGGACATTATCAGTGTGACCAGCGCACTGGTCAGCGTCGGGGGAACAAGCATCCCCTCCCAGCAAGTCACCTTTAGCTTTCTCCGGAACTCAGTCACCAGGGTTATGCCACCTATCACATGCACACAAAGCCAAAATAGAGAGAAGATTTGAAAATATAGCATCCAATCAAAAAGTGGTCAAAACAGATCTCCTCTGAGACTACACACTATATATAGATATCTAAAAACAACTGCAGCAATCACAGCATTGTGCTGAAGCATTCAGACCTTTCCTAAATCCTGTGGAAATTATCTCAGGACTGCACACTTCACCTCTCAGACAGAGGCTCCCATTCGCTGTTCTAGTTTGTTGCTCGTAGCAAAGGCCTGGCTCCTAGGACTCCCTACCATTCACTGCTCTCCCTGCTACGGCTTCTGCACATGGTGGAAATTTAATTGACACTCGCTAAAAAGGCTTTCAATCCCCAGGACTATCGCTCAGTGCATACACAGATCACACCCCAGGCAGGCAGGAATGGGACAATGCACATTTACCTTACTCAGTGAGCCCCGGTTTATCCTCACAGACAGGCAGAGCTGCGAGCGAAGCATGCAGCTATATAGGTTAATGGCTTTGTTCTACAGAGGGAGGAATGACAAGGAAGAGAAGAGCTTGCTCCAAGACACAGACAGTGTTAAAGACAGATCCTGCATGGAAACCTGGTCTCTTAATTAATTCTAAATGAAATCGGATAATAGGCAAAGATGACGGTCTGGCAGTGATTTCAGGTCCTGGCATGGGGACGGCTGCTGGAGTCTAGCAAGGGAGGAACCATGCATATGTATACAAGATGACACAGGGACCTGCGCCCTGCCTCCTTTGCATGGTGGTTTCAACCACTGCAGTGAGTTTTGAATGCCGTGACACTTACTCTAAGACCTTGTGCAGGCCGAGTCAGGTCACAGTGGGGCACAGAACCTGCAGCACCCCAGGACCTCAGAGACCCAGTGCCTCCCTGTCACCTTCAGGTCTTCTCCCTGGCTGCTCCCACCCTGTGGAGTGGACCTTCACTTCCTCTCGTTACTCCTTCATAATAAACCCTACTCTGGCTCCTTTCTCTGAGTGTTCTGCCCAATTCTTTGTTTGGAAAACAAGAGCCTGGAAATAACTCCTCCAACAATAGTACCCTCCGCACAGAAGGTGTTCTTGTCCTGGAGTATCACTCTGCCCGATAACAGTACCCTTGGTGGGATGCTACTCAGGCCAGGGACACTTTCCGTGTGGAGTTTCTCATGAGCTAAAAACGAAGTACAGGGAGGAGCCAGTGTGGGCGGGAACTTGAGCTCTCAGCCCTGGCTCTTCAACCCCTATATGTGCAACCTGTGTGTGTGACTTTCCAGTGCCTCCCACAGGGCAGGGCTACTCCTCCAACCCCTGGCTCTAAACTGAGCCACAGACGAGCTCTGCTCAGCAGAGGCGGGTGGGTGTGACTCGAGCCCATTCTCAGGAGTTTGGTGCATTTGCCCTTGTGCCCCGGAATCTCGGCTATGGCCAGGAACTGCACACCCATGAGCAAGCCCACTGCTCCCAGAGCAGACGACTTGTGCATGAGCCTGGTGTAGATCAGAAGAGCCACCCGGTGGAGCCCAACCTGCATCAACCCATCCCCAGCCAAACCCTCAGCAACTAGACCCACAAGCTACACGAATGATGGATGTTTCATGCTGACCGTGTTCTGCGAGCATCAGTTCTGCAGCATTTCTTGCTATAGGTCACTGATTGCCTTGGGAAGCATTTGGAAACAGGCATTCCCTGAAAGGGCGGGCGGGTTCAGTGCGAAGACTCCAAAGAGAGTGAGGTCAGAGCTCAAGGAACAGAAAGAGAAAGCAGGTGTGACTGAGACACAGGTGACATGAGTGATAACAAAATACCACTAAAGACAGCAGGGGCTGTGTGGCCCTGAAGGCCCTCGTGGGGACCCCGCCCTGGCACTGTGGAGAAACATCAGGATGTAACAAAGCCAGGGGCTGGCACGGCCTGTCTGTCTCATTCAGAGATAACTGGCTACTCCAGGGAGCGCAGGGTGCTGCAGGTGAGAAGAGACGCAGATACATGAAAAGAGGCGGCTGCACCAGCTCTGGAGAGGTAATAGTCTTCTGCAGTCCCTGAAGGGGATACTATGTGGGTGCCTACATGTATGCAAGGTATGGTCACAAAACATCTTTAAAAAGAACATTTATTATAGTAAAACATATATTGCCATGAATCCCCCTCAAAATCCACACCCTCCTCCCCACCCTGCCCCCCACTTCAAATACACTCATCCCGTCTTGGCACTTTCCAAAGCAGTTCCGGAAGTCCTCTTTCATGAGTGTCTTTACCAGGTATGATAAAAAATACAGAAAGGCAGGTTTCTAAAAACATGATAGTGTGTCTTCATCCACCTTACTCTCTGGATCTGATACTGTGCAATTTATGGCTCTTCCCCAAAGTCAAAATCACCATGAAACATAAGTGTTTTGAATGGATTCAGGACACTGAGGCAGCCATGACAGTGCAATGAAACACACTCACAAAAGAGGGCCTCCAGAGCTGCTTCAGAAAGTGGGGAGAACGATGGGACAAGGGGGAGAATTTTGAGGGGAATTCATGGCAAGGTGCATTTTACTGTCATTTTTTAATTTAAATATTCACTGTATTTTGTGATCACACCGTGTGTGTGTGTGTGTGTGTGTGTGTGTGTGTGTGTGTGTGTGGCCGGCCAGATATATTATACATATGTCAATACATGATCAAGTTAGTGGACAGCAGTTATGCTATCTCAATTGATGGGATATTAATAAAAACAGTGATATACTCTTGCTTAATTTATTCGCGTACCTTGATGAACAGAATGTCACGAAATATTTTTCAGGTCCTGAAGTGTGAAGAAAGGCATTTACAGATAAAGTATAACCTCATCTTCTGTCATGAACACCCAGTATTTGGGGAAGGGTGCTGGGGATGGAACTCAGGGCCTTGTGCTTGCTAGGTAAATGCTCTACCACCGAGCTAAATCCCCAACCCCCACCCAGTATTTTCATAGACCAGAGCTGTGATGCTTCCTGGAGTGGTGTATCAAATAACTGTATGGAGAAATGCTCTGTTAGGATTTCCCAAAGCAGGCGAGTCCCCTGAGAAAGGAGAATTACCTTCCAACCCTCAGGTGGTCCCAGGATGAAAACACCACTCCCCTAAGTGGAACACGGAAGAAATTCTTTTAAAAATAAAAATACATTGTCAGGGCATCCGAATAGCATATTTGCACTCCCACTGGCGTTTCAGCCACCATCAGGTGGTCCCAGGATGAAAACACCACTCCCCTAAGTGGAACACGGAAGAAATTCTTTTAAAAATAAAAATACATTGTCAGGGCATCCGAATAGCATATTTGCACTCCCACTGGCGTTTCAGCCACACCACGTATCTCAGCAGTGGTTTGTGCAGTAGCTGAGACACTCTCCCTCATCCCCAGGCGTCTCCAAAGTGCTCTTGGCCATCGTCCACAATACTTCCCTTTCCCTTGGGCCCCTCCTGGCTTCAGACAATCACAGCATCTCCCACAGAGTCCAGGCTGGGTCCAGTGTTTAGAACTGCTTGATTAGGGGTCGGGACAGGGGTATTAAAACATGAGTTTTTTTTTTTTAATGCAATGCATTTGAATGAAATTAGAGACAAATGGAATTCAATCCAAAGCAGTGATTGGGAAATACAGGAGAAATTGAAAAATAGGAAGCCAGACATGACTAGAAAGGAAAGAGAAGGAAGGAAAGAAGGAAAACAAAGAAAGAAGGAAGGAAGGGAGGGAGGGAGAGAGGGAGGGAGAAAGGAAGGAAAGAGAGGCTATAATGGAATTCAACCACACATACACAGTGTGCACCTTTGGGAGGTGCAGAATTCTAGAACATTCTCAGCCAGATTCCTCAGACAGCCACACTGCAGGGCAAGCTCTGGCCTTAGAAACGCCCAGGCCCACGTGTCCACAGGCATGCCCGACATCCAGGCTGAGAGTCCAGATCCCGGTTTTCTACGTTATCACTCACCCCAAACAGAGTTGCCCCTCTCTTCCCCCTCTGTATCTCCGTACCAGGTTCCTATCTCCACTGCCAAGTTGCCAACAGATTCTCTGTGTTTGTGTTGCTGTAGTTCTAAGTCCTTATTAGCAATGATGGCAGAAAATAAGCAAGAAATGCTGTAACCATGATAAAGGCAAGCCTAAGAAATACCATCAACAGAGGAAAATAAAAACTGAACATGCATGGGGAAGCCATGCCTCAGGTGTGTTGATTTCTAGAGAGCTACGTTTTGATAACAGGTTCAGACATTCGTCTCTGCTTTCCATGAACTCTTCCTCCTTCTCTGGCACAAGTAGCTGTATTCTCACCTCTTTCTACCCAGAGCCAGGTGCATGCTGGGCCCTTCCTCTCCACACTGAGGTGGGCATTTGACTGGGGCATGGCCAATCAGACCACTCTATGGCTTTGCATCATAACTGGCTCAAGAAATGGCCACTTGATGCCACCAATCCAATCACAGGAAGCCCCCACATGTGAAGACTCTCTCCCCTCTGGGATTACTGGGAGAGACAATGCAGGCTGGGGTTCTGGCAGCCATATTGTTGCAAAAGAGGAGAACAAGCTGAGGGTGGAGAGAAGAAAGCAGAGCTGAGAGGCGGACAAGGATTTATTGCCACGGCTCCGGTTAAAGCCTAGAAGCAGCACGTTCAAAGGTAGTATCACCCTTGGAATTCCCGGTCTCACAACCCAGTCCATTTTCCATTTTGTTTCATGCAGTCTGAGTAGGGCTTCTGTCACTTTGCAATTAGCACATTCACAACTAACACATTTTGTGACCGTATCAGCAATCCTTTTTACAACTGAAGGCTGAAGTAATAATAAAAATGTGACTTCAAATTACAGAAGCTTTAAATACAGGTGGCTATACAACCCACATACATGACATTCCCTTCCAGGCAAATAAAAATGAATTTAAATCCAAACAGGGTTACACGTATCACACAATTTGGTTCATCAATCAAAATTTATAATTGCTCAGAAGTAGTGCATTCTAAGCACAATCCTAGAACCGTAAAGATGTTGGTTTCCAGGAACTGAATTCATGTATTTGATAAGCTGAGCGTGTTACACGTGCCGCCTGCATCTCTTGCTTGCATTATCACTTACACTGAGTGGATCATGGGTATTCACTTCAGCTTTCCTTGCAAAGTGTGCTCAGTGCTGTCTTCGGCACACAGGACAAAGCTGGACAGAACAGTGTGGGCCAGGGACACCAGTGACATTCACCTGGCAGACAGGTTACAAGGGAAAGCTGGCCAGCTGCTCTGCAATTATTACAGCCACACAGTAGTTTAAGGATGTGAAACATCTACCTACATCTCAGTACCTCACCTTTTCCAGAATCCTGCACCCAAACTAATATTGATACCAGCAAATAAAAATAAAAATATCAGCATCACATTCAATTTGCTTCTGAAAGCAGACAGAAGAATGCCTGGGACTCCTTGTCTTATTTAAACTGTGGGGAGAGACAGAGTAAAATGGAAAGTAAGAGAGGAAAAG
Source organism: Hystrix cristata (assembly GCA_004026905.1). Taxonomy (NCBI): domain Eukaryota; kingdom Metazoa; phylum Chordata; class Mammalia; order Rodentia; family Hystricidae; genus Hystrix; species Hystrix cristata. The sequence continues at coordinate 19,713 of PVJO010009263.1, forward strand.
GTAATTGAAGAGCAGGAGTGAAAAGGGCATGGAAAAAAAGAAGTAGAGGCAAAGTAGCAGGTTTACGCCAGTCGCCTCTGATTTCCACGACATGGATGTATCAGCCAAGTTACTGCAGTTTTGTGGATCTGACGCTGCTTGAACTCACAGGGTCATATGAACTGTTAATAGACTGGATTTTTAGATCACAGCCAGATGGACCAGCAGTTACAGAGGTTCTCCACATACCTTCTGCCCCATGCACGCACGGCCTCCCCACTATCAATGTCCCGCCCCCCCCAGCAGTCCCTTTGTCACAGTTAATGAGCTACATGGACACATCATTACCACTTAAAGTCACAGTTTACAAGAGGTCCTGCTCTTGGTGTCGTGCATTCTGTGGGTTATGACCAATATAAGATGGCTTGCACCCACCATCATAGGATGGTGACCCCACAGGATGGTTGTAGAGTCCTGCGAATGCCCTGGACTCTAGTGCGCCACAGTATTCCATTGTCTGGATGTCTCAGAGCTCATTTGTCCATTCATGTACTGAAGGACATTTTGGTTGCTTCCAAGTTACCAATCATGGATAAATCTGATCAAAATACCCATGCAGAGGTCTCTTTGTGGACATGTCTCCACTTCCTTTGGTAAATACTGAGGAACAAGATCCCAGATTGGAGGGTAGCTTCTGCCCTTTTTCACTGAGAACATGGTAATGTCACCGTTTCCAGATGTGACCCAACAGTCTAGCCTCTGGTCATTGTCTTCAGTTGAATTAGGAGGAAAAAAAAAGGTGCCTTCAAATCATTATAATGCACCTAACCAGTTGGAAAATGACACAGACGGAGGAGAACTCCCTCCCATATGCCTGAAGCATTACCATACTTAGAGACTGAAGCGTGAGATTTAATTATCATTATCATTATCATTATCTAAGCATGAATAGCTGCAAATGAATTCCAAGTTCCAGGTACCCAGCCAAGCCCCCGAATGAAGATGCTGTTACTGACCCAGGATGAAACAACGCAAACGCAAACGTGCCTAAGAAAACAGCCTGTCTTCCTGAAACCAGCCTCGGCCTTGGGGAAGAAGGAGTGGTAAACAGGGGATGTGCGAGATATGAATTCAGAGCAAATATTTTTCTCACTTTAGTAACCTATCAGCATGTTAATTCCAGCGCTTTTATTTCTCATAGTGTAGATATTTATAAAAATGAATCATTTACCCTTAAAAATACACTAGTGATATAAATTGGAGGTGGCTCTGATGCAACTTGCTTTTAAATGTTCTAATTATTGTTCTACTTTCAGGTTTTCTCCTCATCTATTTTGTAGTTTATATTCTGTATAGGACACAGAACATATCAACGTTTGAACATGGTGGGTATGATGATATGAATAATGTGCACATGTAGGGACATGGCTTTTGTCAAGGCATTGAAGATTTCTTATCTTACTACTGATCTCTCTCTAAAGGAATATATGCAAAATACAATGTAAGAGATGCCGGATACCTGGCAGAGGCTACCACAGCACCCCCCTTTAATCTCTAATGTTACATGGAAGTTCCGTGGTCTCTTGCATACCCAGGACATAAATGGCTTTGAATCATCCTGAATCAGCCCGACAGGCATGTGGATCTCAGGACTAGAAAATCCCATTGCCCCTGTATTAACCCCATGCCTCCTAAGCAGCCTTTAAATTAAAATGAGAACTTAAAGATCATGTATATTTGTAGGTGGGGGGAAATGTGCTCATTAGCAAACGCATTTGGAGGTAGTCACAGCCTCGGCAGTAAACTAATCAGCTGGCCGTGGGTTTGGAATGTACTACTTTCTTACCGGTCACAATTCTTGGATGCAGCCAATAATAGGTGTACAGAATCTGCCGGAGCCAAGTAAATGAGCTTTGCAGTAACAAAGCTGTTAAAGAGGCCAAGAAAACACATTCAGAGTAATGACTGCTGTTCCCCAAGCGAGGCCTCCTGAGCCCCGGGACTGACCAGGCCCTCTGCCAGGCTGGCTGCAGACACCCATGTCTCTACCACGTCCCACACACCAGGAGAGCCCCATTTTCCCGAGGTCTCGGGAGTGCACCTTCACGGCAGGACAGGGCACCTCGCTGTAGGTGGAACCAGGCTACGGTGGGCTTTGGGAACTGCCGCCCCACTCTACAAAGCAGAAAGCAAGCTAGGGAGGCGTCAGGCGGACGGGGATCAAAGCAATCCACAGACCACTTTGCAGACTTCCTTGAGCAAGACTTGGAGAAATGGCAAGGAAGATAAAATAGGGGAGACAGCTGTGTCATTCCTACGTGCAGAGAACCCGAGGTACCCTCGGTGCTTGCCACAGCCGGAGAGCCACAGGGACAGCTGCTGGTGTCCCCTGCCACCCTTACATGGCCTGACGTGGTGTACCAGCTCAGTGAGAGCGACCTGGCTGCCAACGGTGATGACGAAGCTTCGAAGCGAGTGGACGGATGTGGGGGACCAGGCTGGACACATGGATGTGTGACCAATACCAAGCTCAGCCTGCATCACCGGGCCCCAGCGCAGACGGGACGGAAATGTGTGAAGTGGAAACCGCCTTGGGAAAGGGTGGGGAAGACAGAGTACACTAACAGGAGAAACTGAATTCCTCGTGACTGATTGAGATAAATTTTCTGCCACTTGGGTAGAAAGTGGGAGACAAAAAAAAAAAAATTACATCAAATTTAGGGGGATAAAAATCACCACTGTGTCACGCCTGTCTGCCCCATCTGATTCAAGCACCCCTACAGAAACGCTTGTTAGGCACCATAACTCTCAGAAAGCAGCTGAGTCCCACCAACTCCTCTGTCCACGGAAGGGAAGGTGAAACATGCGGGGTTTGTCCCCTTGCTTTACCTGAAAGCATTTGTCCTGCCCTTCTGCATTGTGCGTCTCCCAGTCTGTGATGGGACTGAGGGGTCTGTTCTCATCTCTGACTCCAATGCTCTCCAGTAGTCACTCTGCAACTGGGGAAACCTCCCAGGTCACCCTGTTCAATCACTTGCTAAAAAAACTCACAGAACTCAGCAAAGCCATGATACTGCTGTTACAAGTTAGTACAGACAGGAAGATTAAAATCAGCAAGGGGAACAGAGGCCTGGAATGGGTCCAGGCAGACCAGGTGTGGTGGTTTGAGATGTCCTTCCCAGTGGAGTCACTTGGATGCCACTTATTCCTTCCAGCAGAGATGTGGGGTCATTTGTGCAGCCAGTATAGCCTCGCCTGAAGCTTGTATCCACAGTTCTATCGGGGTCCTAGAGCCATGAGACAACCAGCATGTTGACCTGGGTCCCACAGTCATGGTGACCACTTGCTTGTATCCACAGTGACCTAGTCTCCTGTCATCATGGTGGTCACCTGCATGGTGACCTGGTCTCCTATTGTCATGGTGACCTGGTGTCCTGCAATCATGTTGACCACTAGCATGGCTGACCTCAGTCTCCGGCCCTTCCAGAAATGGAGCTGATGATCATAGGTCAAAGCCTGTGTCACAAATCACATTGCTTGAGTGGGCTATGGGCATGGCGCAGGTCCCCAGTGAACAGAGACACCGCCCAGCCAGCACACTGCAAGGGTGCAGAGGTTGCCACCAGGCTGGGAACGAAGGGCCACACTTGTCTTCTCTCTGGACTAGCTAAAACGCACTGCTTCCAACCACTGTCTCTGGAATGCCAACTGCAGGACACAGAAACCAAGTCCAGATTTCTCTAAGCCCTCGTCTGCATTTCTCACCACAATCGTCAAGGACGGGGAGGCCTGCCAACTGAGGTCTTCATGACAGGCGTCCAGCTCCAGATCCAGCGACCCTCTCCCACTTCCCAGGGCCGAGCCCATGAGCTCCAGAGCTCTACACACACAGCGTAACCCAGCCCCACAAAGTGCAGCAGTGGGGAGGAGCCAGCAGACGCACTATGCATGCTGGCGTCATGCAATACTGATTGCTGTGGGGAAAAGAGATCACACTCCGCAAGAACACAGTCATCACCACAGATCCCTGGCTCTTAAAGGGAAGTCACTGTGAAGGAACAGCGAAAGGTGTTCTAAGGCATCTTCATCCAGCCCTCTTCCCCTGGCAGCGCAGAGATAAGAACTCTGAGGCTTACTTGCTTGAACTGCCCTGGATTTTCAGTTATAGACGGAAGAAGCCCTCACGGACCAGCCGGACACCGGCTTCTCTGTAGGGAGGGAGCAGGCGCCACGTCAGACATACAGACCACGGGGATGGGGCTCACACTGGACAGGTGACTGGCACTGTTAGTGAGCGGTTGTTGGCTGGGTGGAAGCAATCACTGCCTAAGTGCCACCAACAGCTCTGCCCCATAGCACGTGAATGGCCCCTTTCCTGTCCCAGTGAAGCAGCTTCCCCCTGTCTTCCTTCAGTATCACCCCACTCAAATATCCCAACAACTCAAAAAACCCCAGTTCCTCTTCCAGGAGGCTGACTGTTTCCTGTGGAGGCCGGGCTTTGGAAAGGGTGCTCCGAGAGACATTGGTGGCCACCTGCCCTAGAGGGAACAGGGCTGACCCTCAGCCACAGAAGCATGTCCATCCCACAAACATTTTCAAATTACAAACATGGGGCTTCTGTTCCTCGAATCCCAGGGAGGTAAGTAATTGGCGATGTTAACAGGAAAAAAAGAAAACCATCAGAAGGCTGCTTTGTCCTTCCCTCAGTGAATTAGAAACTTGTTCCGTGGACATATTAAGAAGTAAACAGCATATAATCGCAGGATTTACAGGGCAATTAGGTTAAGTACTGACGAAAGTGCATTAGTCTGACACCGCACAGCCTTCCAATAACAGAGCAAGGAAGGCTCCAGTCCGAATCGCTCCCGGTGGGAGAAGCTCATGCACCTCCACCAGGAACTGTGATACGTGTGATTCCCCAGATCAGGGTCCCAGCTGATCCCCGGGGTGCAAAAATCCCACAGCCGACTTGGGACCAGGGCAGCCTAGAAACACTGGAGGTTCACTTGTGCTTCTGCACCAAGGAACTGGACAGGCCAGAGAGAGAAACTGCTGTGATCTAGATGTCACCACCAGGGAGACAGCAGGGAGAGGGCACCTTGCCAGGCCGCTCACCCGGAAGGTGTCACTGTCGGGACTCCACAGCCAGTGCTGTCCACAGCCCTGGGCTCTGTATCTGGCCTGCTCCCCTTCTCTGTGTCCCCCCCATCCATCCGCATCTGGCTCTGGAGGAGATGCAGAGTGGCATAACTTTGCCAGCCTGCCCGTTGCTCTGGGAAGCGAGGGGCCGGGCGCGTCTGGAGTCCAAGTGGTTTAGGGCAACAAAAGTCCCTCCCTGACTCGGGCTCCCCTCTGTCCCAGATTCAAGGGTCCAGGTCCTCCTTCTGTGAAGCCACCATTCAGTTCTTGGCTCCTAGGTTCCCCGGTGGGGCACAGAAGAATGGAAGAGACACAATGACATGAGGGTTCCCCGCGCTGGATGGGGCTCAGCGCCGGTGCTCAGTCCCATGGGCCACAGCGGTCCAGTGGTCAACACATGATGCTGAAAGAAGCTTGGAGGTGGGGTCCCCACAGCCTCCAGAGAGCACAAACTGTCAGCAAAGCCCCTTTCCCTCGCCGCTCTTCGCACACACTGAGCTGAACGATACGCTCAACGTCTTCACCTGTTCCCGCCCAGGGAAATGTCCTCAGATCTCATCCACACACTCCATCCAGTTCACAACACCGAAATGTGGGTGAGGACCCGTGGTGTACTGGACCCCGGGGCGCTCACTTTGATTCAGAGATCTGTGATGGACCAGAGTGCAGTGGACAGACCAGGCGGGAAGGAGGAAGCCACACCCACATGGGAGAGCAAAGATGACCACGGCCCAGAGTGTGGGGCTGCCGTTCTGGAGGTCGGACATGGTCGCTCGGCCTCCACAGAAGAGGCTCTGTGTCTCCCTCGATTCAGCTCCTCGTGAGCATCCACGCCTCTTTACTCTCCCCTGCTGCTTCTTCCCGGTGCTCCCCATCTCCTGTTCATGGTGAGCTGGAGACCTAGGGGAACTCTGGCCTTTCTCTGTGCTCCCAGGGGAAGAGGGGACAGACACACTTCCACCTCTACAAGGTGCCTTTCTGCATGGCTATGGTGGGAGGGGAGAAAGAAGAGGGAGGACAGATAGGGAAAACGGGGATGGGATGATGGAGATTGGGAAGAGGGCGGCAGGATGGAAAGGCAGGCTTGGGTGCCCACGACAAGAGGAGTCCCCTCTGTTCCCAGCCTAGCTGCCAGAACTTAGTCTCACGATCCCAACTTACACTACAAAGGCCAGAAGTGCAGGGGAGGGCGAGGATGTGGGAGCAGGAGGCCACAGCATTACAGCAGCACCAGGGAAGCAGCAGCAGAACCCAGGTCGCCTGGCTCCAGAACCAAGCTCTCCAGTGCCATGTCACTGAGGCTCGGCCTTAGGTGCAAACCCTAGAAGTTAACTACAGTGGCGTCACGGAAGAGGGATTCATAGAAGCCAGCTATTCCTGAGCTGGTCCCCCAGTTCCGCGACTTCAAGGCCAGAAGGAGTCATCCTTAGCTGGAAAGCAGATGGGAGGTGGGTGAGCACTTTGGCCATGGCCTACGCAACAGAGCTCGCGGCAGAGGAGGAACACAGTGGGCTGGCTGGTCCCCAGCAGGGTCGAGAACAGCCACTCCACCCTGCACCCTCCTGGTTCAAACAGGCCTGTTCCTGAAACTCACATTCCAATTACACATCTCTAAAATATCTCCGCCATTGTGAACCATTGTAGGAGGTTCTTACAAGAAAAAGGCAGAACCAATCCTGCAGTTACAAAGTCTAATGCCTGGAAGCCTGCAGGATCTAAGAGATGGAAGAATAGTGAAATCAGGCCAGCTGGGGGCTGGGCAGAACCAAAACACACGTGTGACCCACCAACCACGGTGGCTGCTAGGGTGTGAGCAAAACAAAGCCAGGAAACTGGGATTCCCGCTGTCCTGAGATGGAAAACCAAGTAGAAATGTTTTATTATGGAACTCATCCTGATCTCAGAGTCGGCCCCAGCTATTTCATTGTTGTATGCACAGACTACACTCACGTTTGTGCAGAGAACCTCCAGTTTCTATCCTGTGACCCAATCAACACACCTCCCGGGCCCTGAGTTCCAGAGGCTGCATCTCTTGCCATGGGAAGTACATGGAAACAAGCCTTGTGGATCCAGGAAAATAAGTTCTGTTGCTGGCTAAAGGTTCATCATGTGACAACACAGTGGCCAAGGTGAGGCTGGATCCATGAACCCCAGACCACAACCAGGCACAGAACAGGGAATGTGGGTTCTGCCAAGAAGGAAGCCCTGACTCACCTTGCGGCCAGTGCTGAGGGTACTGAGTGTCTCCTGGTGCGGGGGTGCTCATGGAGCCCCCATGCAGGTGTCTGGCCTCCTGGGACCACGGCAGAGGTCCAGGTCCACACAGCTACCAGAAGGTGCACAGAGGTCACTGCAGAGGAGGCACCTCCCCCACTGTCCACACAGCCATGATGCAGGCTCGGCTGCCCATCCAGAAGGTGGTATCTCTGTCTGCTCGGGCCCTCTAATGGTGGGTGGCTGTGTTACACAAGCAACAGAAACTTACCTCTCACATTCGAGAGTCTGGAGGCCCAAGAGCAAGCACAACAGCTGCAGGGCCCAGGGTGTGCCTGGTACAGGTTTACACACAGCGTCTTCTCACTGTATCCTCCTTGGGTGGGCCCCACGGACATGCTCCCTCCTCCCTCCATGTAAGGTCCCTGACCAATCACCTCCCCAGAGACCCACCTCTAACCACCATCATAATGGCCCAGAGTGGCAACGCAGGAGTCTGGCAAGGGATGGACTTCTGGGCCACAGCCCATGGAGACGTGGCTTTGGAAGCAGACTGGCTTTAACTCACACCCCAAGTCCACTACTTTCTGATGCCCCCAGCCCCACGGCCTTGGCTAATCCCATCCCTCACCTGAGCCTTACTGTCTCAATCTGCAAGGCAGGGAAAGCTACAGACACTGATTGGTGCTGTTACAAGGACCAGAGACGACACAGGAAGCCTGCCTGGCCCAGCGCTTCAGGGCAAAACTTAATGCCATGGCAGTGAGCAGGCAGCGCCCTGGGTGGGGAGCAGTGGGCACACACAGGGCCCCTCCACTGAGGTCTTCAAAGACTTAGGCTTGCTGGTTCATCCTTGGACCCATAACTGGGAGGCTGTTTGACTCTTTTTCTTTTAAAAAAAAAATCTCTACAAACATTTTGAAGTTACTAAAGCACAAACCAATGAAAAAAATAAGGAGAACAGAGTAGCAATGCCGCGCTGTCGCTGCAAGAGCAGCCATCTGAGCTCATCCCGCACCAAGCCTACCTGAGGCTGCCTTGAGTCACTGCTCTGCTCCCAGTCCACGCTGGGGGCGCTCTATCCCGCAGCTTTGCCACCCTTTCTGTGGAGGGCTGGACTGCACTTTCACCTTTACAGACTACCTGGTCCTTTAGGATGACTGAATTCTACTCAGGCTAACCTTCAATGACCCTAAACAATGAGATGTAAATGCATTTAAAATTCCACATTCTTCTGAGAACTAAAATCACTATGAGTTTAAAATATTTAAAACACATGTCCCTTATGCACATTCACATAAATATACCCTGGAACCTCCATCCCTGTCAAATTCCCTTAGATGCATGGTGTCCCAGAAGAGACAAGCCTCGGGTCACCGTGACATCCACACCTCACAGCGCATTGGTCTCTACAGAGACTGCGTGTGTGTGCAGGATGTTCCTGTCAATGAAAGACTTACGACTAATCATATATGCAGACACTGGGCCAGCTGTCCTCCACCTAGCTAGTTTCCCCAAGTGCTCCACCCCTAAGGCGCTCCTTTGTCCTGGCTTATCTGTCAGCTTCTCCTCCAACTTGATTTTTCAACTTCAGCCAAACTGCTGTCATTTAAACTCAATTAATGTTTGAAAGAAAAGGTATCACCATGATCCTATTAGCTGGACTAAATTCTCTTAATGTCTCCATTACAAATTTCTGTTTCCAGGGTTTTAAACATAAAGATCATCTGACATTTGGTTTAAAGGTCTCAATCAGTAGTGTTAATGAAACTCATTAGATAAGTTGCTGTGACTCAAACTGAGATCCAGTAATCATTTTCCTCTTAATTTAAACACCGTAAGAAATTTTTAAAGGACCTTTCCTTTTATAATTGAGTGTATGTCCCTAACAGAATTGGGAGCAGTTAGAATATAAAAACAAGAACTCTCTAGAAAAACATCAGGAGTCAGTTGTATCAGATTACTGTACTCTAAAAATAGCCCCACACTGCACTGGTCATCAGGGTGATGTGTCCAGACTATACAAACCAACGTCTGCTTTTGTCCCTAAACACACGTGTCTTACAAGAGTGACCTGCCCGCTGTTACTGCCAAATCCTCGGGATCCTCTCTGATTCTGCTCATCCTTTCAGCCCCTTCCCTGTCCTCCGGGCCCCAGGGGCTTGTTAGCCACGCTATGCGACTCAGAGCGTCGGAAGTGACCTTGCAACACAGGGTTACCAATCAGAGGAACCCATTTTCACTGCCACTGTGACCGGCTCAGGTTCGAGCAAAAGAACCTTCATCAGGGTTGCAGGGACCTCCTCTGGCCCCGCTGCGGGGCGAAGCAGGCCTGGGCTTGGGGCGTGGCAGACAGGGCTGGACGGGGCTCCTCCCCGGCTGTGACGCCCTTGCTCTGCATCTGCCACGGGAAGAAAGGAGAGTAGCACGCAGAGCACAGGGGTGGTGGGACGGAGCGGGAGGAAGGACGAGGGAGGCTGTATTTTAAAACTTCACACTGAATTTTATTTAGTGTTTTTATGCTATTGTGTTGTCTCTCTGGCTGGATTCTTGGCTTCTTAAGAAACTCACGATATGCATTTCTGTATCTGTCCAGTCCAGCCCCAGCACACAGGACAAAGTTCTGCCCACGGAGTACTGCCACATGAAATATTTGACTCAGTCATCCCTCCCTGCCTTTATGGCTCAACAAGCTATAAAGACCATAGTATCGATGACTTGCTAATGTCGTGTCCTCTTTTCCAGACCATCGTCGAAACATGGTTCTTTGAACAAGAGAACCTTCTAATTCCTACGTGTCCTTTAGATCAGAGAGAGATTTTTGACCCCTGGCTAGGCAGAATCACCCCCTCCTCAGACTGAAGCAACTATAGGAAGATAGACCTTCAGACCTTTTGCACCCCTTCAGAATAAGGGATCAGAGTCTGATGGATAGAGAGACGAGGCAGGATAGGAGAAACAGGTAGAAAAGAGACAAGGAAAATCATAATTTAAAAATTGTACTTTTGAGAAGACTCCAACTTTAGGACACAATCAAATATACCCAAGGTTATCCATGTCTGCACTCTCTGCACTTGTTTATGCTTCTTTTCTTTCAGGTCTATCATACTTCGAATACCTTAAATATACTATAAGTTCATTAATTAGCTTAGTAAAGGGCAGAAACCTGACCTTAAGATAGGGAGAAACAGATTCAAAGGTGTCAACATCTTAGATCACCATCCTAAAAAAATGCAATAGACTTTCCCCTGTAAATGGGCCCTGCTTTCCCATGTAGAACAGGCCATCTTTCTACCTGTGGTTGGGCCATGGCTTTCTCCTGACTTTCTGTAGATTCACACAGTCTACAGACTCCTGCTGCCAAAACACAGGGGTGCTCCCAGGTCCAGACTACAGTGCACCTCGCCCTTTTCACTGAGTACTTTAATTTCTGCCTAAGAACCTCTTTATACCTGTTTTTAAAAGACTGTATCATTTCAATTACATGGATGTAACACACTTTATCCCAGTCAGCATCTCTTGACTGTCAGGAGGTTATCTACACTTTTTACCACCTCAAGGCTGTGACTGTCCTTCTCCTTGTCTTTCAGGAGCTAATGCAGTTTCTCCTTCACGAAGAATGAACTCAAGGGCCAGGAGCTGCAGACCTTCAGTTCTGCTGGAAGGAGAAAGCTGGAACAAACAAGAGGAATAATTGAGAGACTGATGAACAGCCTGCTGGCTGAGATGGAGGTAAGAGCAAGGAAAGCTAGAGAGGGACAGTTAGCCAGCCTGGGGCCGGAGCTGTGCAGAGCCCACGGGGACCCAGAAGCCAGCAGTGCCAGAGCTCAGCATAGCAGCAAGGTGAGGTCACTGCAGTCAAGGCTTCTAGGGAGGAATGTGACCATGGCAAGCCAGCACCAGCCAAGGAGGAAGACGGGAAACTCCAGAGCCCTCCTGCCTTCTGCCTTTCGATCTGCTAATGCACTCACTGGCTGAGACCCCAGAAACCGGAAACCCTGGACATGGAGCAGAATGGAGAGGTGAGGCAGGATTGTCAAGGCACACAGGGAAGCCACGCTGTGCGGCTGGACACTCTGTTTACTCTCTGTGACGTGTGGGTTCCCACAGCTGCACAGCTCTGTGCAGTCAGTGTTACCAGCTCACCATACTCCGGGTCATTGCTGGCCTGGACAGACACCTTCCTACTTGTCCGCCTGATTGGTGAGGACACTGTCTCATTAGGATTTGCTGTTGGAGAGTCCTTGTTGTCCTAAAGCCACTCTTTTGTCCGCTTGGCCATGTTGGTGTCCCCTCTAACTGCCTGTTCCAATGCTTTGCCCATTTTTCTTACAGCCTCCACATTCTTCTGAATGGTTGTAAATCTCCATGCTCTAGATACCGCACAGCCTTCTCAAGATCATTACCTTATAGCAAGGTACCCAACGTGTTTAAAGTTTTGAGAAAATGACAGAAAAAGATAATTTTCACATACCAAGAGGCATCATTCTTTTTACCTATTTTGCCTGTTTAAAAGTGAGTGCTCTAAGCTACAGAATGGGAGAAAATCTTATGCCAGCCATTCTTCAACAGATGAGTGGATAAAGAAAATGTGGTATTTCCACACGATGGAGTACTACTCTGCCGTAAAGACAAATGCATCATTTGTAGCAAGACAGATGCATCTCAAGACCATAATGTTAAGTGAAGTAATCAGACACGCAAGCTTAAATATCACATGGTTTCTCTTATATGAGAAACCCAAAAAATAAATAAAGAACAAAATAAAAGGCAGATAATGGAACTTGGGTGATAGATCTGTCTCAAATGGGAAGGGGGCTGAGAGAGGGGGCGGGAATGAAGGAGGATGAAGAAAGGGATTGAAGGGTTCTGTCCATGCACTCACTCCACACAGGAATGTAAGTAAACACGTGCTGCAGACGTGAACTAATTAAAAAACCGGTGCTCTGCGTCTGCCCCAGCACCCACACTCCAGGCTGGTGCTGCCGGCCCTTCCTGGGGAGAGCGCGCTGTGTCCCAGAGGATACAATGATGCAACGCACTCACACGCGCGCGCCTCCTAGCAGGGCACGTGCTCGCCCCTGCAGCCCACTTCCGGGTGCTGCACCAGCCCACAGAGCCATGTCTGTGTCTGTGACAGGTGTCACGCCTGAGACCTGGATGCCCCGGAAATACCAGCCACACTCGGGGTATTTCAAAGGAGGCCCAGCACACTCACTGCATTGTTTAAAGGCAAGATTTATTACCTTTGCCTCAATTAGCCACTTTACACCCACAGGATTCTTTTTATCCCGTCAACCTGCGTGGCTGAATTTAAATTACACCCACACAGAGGGGGTATTTGAAGTCAGGATCTGGGATGCTTGGAGTTGATTGCTGTTGTTGCAAATTACATAAATAATTCTGTCTAACTTGAAACAACTGAACCTGGAGAACTCTTCTTTCAGTTACAGTTGGGAATTACGGAATTCACAGTAGCAGTAAGTGGTACATAATTCTTACAGGCTTATCACCTCGGGGTTGTTTACCTCTCCTGCCTCCCAGAGCACCAGTTTCTAATGGAATTTTAATCAGTGTTCAGACCAAAACAAAAAAGCTCCATGGTCTATTAATTTTGAAAGACACTGGTTAAACAAAGCCGAGCAGGACTCTGCTCTGCACGCCTTGGAGAGGCTATGCTGGTCCAGGGCTTTCGGAGTCTGCAGGGGGAGCTACGGGATGCAGATTCTCCACGCTGGTCCTATGACAACCTGCTTGCTGCTGTCCTAGAAACATTTACTGACCCAAGGAACACAGTCAAGGAACCCATCCCAGGTCACCGCAGAACCAGAAATACACTGCTCAAACTAAGTTTGAGACTATTTTAAATAAAACACCAACATTGAATAAGTTTATAAGGTGTGATCAAAATACAAGGCGAATGTTGGAATTATTTTTTTAAATATTATTATAGTAAAAGACACTTTGCCATTAATTCCCCTCAAAATCCTCCCCCTGGCTTTGAACACATTTATCCCATCATCCTGGTCACTTTCTGGATCAGCTCTGGAAATGTTCGTTCAAGTGTGTCTTTATGGGATGTGATCAAAAATGAGGTGGATGTTGCCACCCAGTGCCAGCCAACAGAAAGGCAGGTTGGTAAAAACGCCACACTGTGTCCTCATCCACCCTTATCCAGATCACTGGATCTGGCACTGTGCAACTTCTGGCTCTTCCCAACAGCAAAACGAGCATAAAAGGTAAACGTTTTGAATCTATTTAGGACATAGAGGCAGACACAACAGCAGAGGTAAAGACACTCAGGAAAGAGGACTCCAGAGGGGATTCAATTGTCTCTTACTCTAATCATTCTTTAAAATTTAAACATTTACCATATACTTTGACCACACATATATGTTATGTACATAAAATTTTTTTCTACTTTTAAAATTATAAAATATGAATACAAAAGAGACAAGGAGACAGATCTTACCCAAAAGGCAAAGGGTCCAAGAGAACAAGAAGAGGGCAAAGGGGGAGGGGAATGGCAATTCAGAGGAATAAAGACTTCCTAAAAACAAGAACCTAATAACCCAATTTAAAACAGTAACACACACTCTATACTACAGTCAGCTCTATGTAGCTGTGACTTAATAACACATCTATGTGGCTGTTTACATTGCTTGTTGTTATATGCAAATGGCACAATCTATTATTAGTGTCTGTGAGTTTGAGTAATTGTCTGTAAGTCTGTATAATTTTGAATAAATTTTAATAACAAACATTTTTTCTAATTTTAAGCAAACTTTATTATGGTCATCATTAGCTGGCTAATTCTTTTTCACTTTTCGCGACTTTGATTGGAGAGCAGGATGTGCAGGTGACTTTCTGCCGAGGCTCATGGCAGGGAGAGAGCAGTGCTCTGTGCCCAGGCTGAGTCGTCCTGTGGGGTTAGCAAGGTCCACATCAGCTGAGATGGATTTTATGGCACCTACAGTGGAGTCACTGCTGAGACTATACCTGACCATGTGATTCAGGAGACTTTGGAGCTGGCTTGTGGGAAGGGGAGAGTTAGGAAAGGTTTGGAAATATCACCTGAAAGAGAAGCCCTGGAAAGCCTTTGTTAGTACTTGATGGGAGATTCTGGTCAGAGCTCAGAAGACCAGAATGCCGATAGAAAAGTGGACAGTACAGACCAGGCTCGGGAGGTTCCTGTTGGGAAGAAGGACCGCATTGGCTGTTGGACTCCAGACCACGTGTGTTATACTTTGGCAGAAAGTTTGTCTGCACTTTGCTCATGTCCAGAAACTTTGCCTGAGACTAAGATCAAGGATGGCAGACTAATTAGCCTTGCAGAAGAAATTTCAAGACAGGCCAACGTTGAGGAGGTGGCATGGCTATTATTGAAGGCTTTTAGCCAGATTTACGTTGAGAATCAAGAGCATTGAGCCCAGCAGGATGATTTAAAATGTGAGTTTGGCCAGAAAGGAAGCTTCAGTAAAGTTGTGGTCTGCAAAGATGGAGCAGAGGAGAAACTGGTTGTTGAAAAGACTAACAAGAAAAAGCCAAGTATTTCAGAAGAAGACAACAGAAAAGATGGTCTGAGGATATCAGAAGAACCAGCAGACCTCCAGCCTTTGCAGCCTCAGAGTCGGAAAGGTGAAAGACTTTGCATTGAGAAGACAGCCCCAGAGCACCATGTTCCAGAATGGCGGTGACCTATGGAAGTCATTCCTCGGGATTTGGTTCATAGGCACTCAACCCCTACAGCCAAGACAGAAAGAAGCCTGGCTACTGCTCCAGCTGGCAGCAGACCCTGGTGTCATCCATGTGGCCTTGGTTTTAGGTGCACGCAGAGTGTAAGAGTTGTGGGGTCAGGAAGGCTTCCACCCAGATTTCAGAAGGCCTGGGAGGCCAGGCAGTGTGCCTGTGAAAGGGCAGTGTGTGAAGCTGTGAGTATGAAGCTGAAGGTGCACTGGAGACCCTAGAAGTTTGGGGAAGCCAGAAACATGGATCTTTTGAGGAAAACTGCAAGGAGGGAACAGAGACAGCCCAAGAGAGAAGCCGTGGGAGCTACCGCCAGAAGTGCCGTAGGGGTGGAGCAAGCCAAGTCCCTTGGAATTCAGATTTTGCCTCAGATAACTTCTGATGCTGCACATGGAACTACAGGACTTGATGTTTGCCCTGCTGGACTTTGGACTTGCTTGGGTCCCATTCCTTTGTAATCATCTATTCGTACCTTTTGGAATGGAAATGTTTATCTTATGCCATTGTATGTTGTAAGTGTTTAATGTTCTTTTCATCTGTACAGGGGCTTGCAGCTAAGAGTTTGCTTTAAATCTCAGAGACTTTGGACTTGGACTTTTCAGCGTTGATGAAACTGTTAGGATTTAGGCCACTCTTGAGGATGGACTACACGGCTTTTGCATAAAGGAATGTGCATGAGTCTTTGGGGGTCCAGATGTGGAATGTTATGATTTGTACCTAGATGTCCCCCCACAAAGCTTCATGCAGTCATAGGTGGGGCTTTTTCAAAGGTGGCTGAATCTAGAGTGTGATGCTGGGATTAAGGGCATGTGATTGCTAAATCATTCCACTGATTGATTTGGCACCACCCTAATCCTGGCAGCCTGGATAGACTATAAGGAGCAGAAAGAAGCTGCTAAGGCCCTTTGCTTCCCTTGCTGCCTTCTGCCTTTCAGCCGTGCTGCCCTGCCCTGGAGCCAGCTGATTATGAACCTCTACAAACTGTGAACTAAATAAACCTTCTTCCCTTAACTTTGGGTGTCGGGTATTTTGTCTCAGCAATGAGAAAAGTAAGACACTATTCCACACATTTTGCACTTAAAACCCCTATGTCAAAAACCAGTGTGACCAGTTTCAGCAGAGAAGGCAAATAGGGCAATGACATCACCACACCCAAAAGGCAAGCCAGGGTCACCGCCACACTTGGCAAGAGGGACACTCACCTGACCTCTGGGACATCCACCTTCCAGACTGCTACTCAGTGCCAGGGCAGAGTTCACAACACTCATCTTTTCAAAAATATATAAAAAATAAAAATCTGACAAAAATCTGCACACCTCTAATCCCAGATTTGAGAGGCTGAAGGAGGAGGATCACAAGTTTGAGGCCAACCTGGACAACTTAATGAGACCTTATTTTAAACATAAAATATAAAGGGCTGGACAGAGTTTCCCTAGCATGTGCAAGGCCCTCAGTTCAAGCCTCAGTACCACAAAAAAAAAGAAAATAGAGGGGCTTTTTCAGACAAAAGGAGGACTACATTATTATTGGAATTATAACGATACATTATCACTGGAAATCTTTTTAAAATAAAATCGTGTTTTTTTGGTTATGGTTATAGAGTTGATACATCTCCTTAGAAATGAGACAACTTCAGCGAAGCAGGTGCTAACTGGGGAGCAATTAACAATATTAAATGTCTTCCCAGAGGACTGCAGAGAGATCTGAACTGCAGAGCATTAACTTTCAGCAGCTCGGGGACCACGGAGCAGAGCGGCCACGCCGTGTGCCGTGGGGACACACAGTGCTGAGAGTGAAGGACAGATGAGGGTGGCAGGATGAGGCCGAGGAGGAACGGCTGGGCAGGAGCGTCTGGCCACGACAGCCGCAGCCTCTGAGGGCCAGGTGGCCCCGTGAGTGGAGGGGCCCAGACATCTGGCTACTTCCGTCGTGTGGAGTACAGGTACTGAACACCGGCTTGCATAGGGGCTGTGCTGGCCCCGGGGACTCGGCACTGGAGGACAGGCCTGGGGTCTGCTGGTGAGAGACCCACAGGCGGGACGAAGGACACAGCGGACAGTGGCAGAGCAGGGTGAACGAGACCTGGGATATACGCAGTGGGAGGATGGCAGTGGCTGCTGAGCTCCGACCCCGTGCCCTTGCCTGCTGCTGACCTGCTGTCCCCTCCCTCCTGGGGGCTCAGAAGAAAGCCAGACCCTCACATGGCCATCAAGGGCCCATGCCATCTGACTCCTGGGATTCTTGGTGTCCTCGTCACCTCCTGCCTCCCCTCCCCCTCTCTGTCTCTGCTTCTCTTTTTGTCTGACAGTGTCCTTCTTTCTGTTTCCTTTATCTCTATGTCTCTTTCTGTTCTCCCCGCTCTTTCCATCTCCATTTCCTTCTCTCTCTCCCTCTCTCCACCCAGCCATCCCCACCTCCCTGCACCACTTTGCTCTCTGCACCTGCTACCGCCCTCTGCCCCACCCCATTGGCCACCTATGTTCTGCACATCTCTGTTACTGGGACACTCCCCCCACCACTGTCACACCCACAGTGCTTTCTCTGAGTACCAGCTGATGCTCCTTGATGGCCTTTACCAGAATTATAATTTCATGTTTATTTCTGATTTCTCGTCACCATGTCTGGTTCTTGTTTTGCTCGCCATGTTAGCCCAGCACCTGTAACAGAACACAGCTTCCGGGTGTACCGACAGGTATCAGGACTGACTCCTCCATGGCACCCTTCACCTGTGTCCTGCAAGCCCAGGAGACATTGTCCTGAGCCCCTGTCAATCCATCTCTGCCTCGTGAATGACACCTACCTCCACATCCATCTGTGGAGCTGTGATGTTCCCATGCCACTTCCTGGCTGGGATCCAGTGTCCCCTGCTGCGTCCAAGGCCTGGGTGCTGGTGGATAGGATCTGAGAATGGAGTGGATCGTCAGGGTTCTAACATCATCACTGGAGTAGTCAACCCATGAGCTCATTCACTGGACGTGCTGTTCAGAGGAGACCCAGCTGGATGAAGGATGTCCCTGTGGTGCACCTTTGAAGGACACACCTTGTCCTGTCCCTTCCTCTCTGTCTCTGACTCTTCCTTGCTCTCTTCTTCCTAGCTGCCATGAGGTGAACAGCTTCCTCTCCCACACCCTTCACCAAGATGTTCCTGCCTTTGAGCCAGCCAACCTTAGACTGCACCTTCTGAAATCATGAGCCAAACGTTGTGTATATTGGATATTTGGTCCCAGCAACATAAAAGCTGACTGATACAGTCATTCTCCCTATCAGTTTTTCCTGTATCCCTGAAGTGTATGGACCATCTGGAATCCTCACATGACTATCTGGGGTGGAGCAGTATGATTATCATGACACTTCCTGTTTGACAGCTGAGGATACTGGGTGTGGAGATAGTAATTGGCTCACCAAAAGCCCCATGAGTAGAAGCAGAAAAGCCCAGAGTCAGCCTGGAGCTGCCTGTCATCAGGACCCTGCTTTTTGCTCCTGGGTGTGTCTCATTTCCAGAGACAGGTGCTCCTGGATGAGGCAAAGAGCCCTGTGAAGACTCAGGAGTCACATGAGTTCTTAGTCAGGCCTGCACATGTCAAATAGTAAGAAGCTCCACAACCAACCCAGCTCTAAGCCCGGTAGAGGCTGAGCTCAGCTACCAAGACAATGAGCAGTGAGGGCTCCAGGACTCTCACATACGATGGGAGGTGCTGAGAGGCAGCTTCAAAACAAGTTGTATAATAGCAAAGTTAGATGCCACAGAGAATTACTGAGTGAATTCTAAACGTGTAAAATGAGTAATTAATTTCCTCTCCTACTCAGACAGCAAAGGAGTGGAGGTGAGGGGCAGGGAGGAAATCACACCTATGATGATGCCTGGTGAGTGGCTGACAAACTTCAAACTGGGATCATTTGGAGGCAAAATGAGATACCAGGATTGGTAAGGCCTTGCCTCCCAGTCGGCCACATGAAGTCCTCAGTGAAGAGCTGTGGATGGCGCCTATCTTTTTCACTGACACCCGCAGGGATGCAAAGTGGGTGAGCCTTTGGCATCCCAAAGAATGATTTACTGCAAACTGAAAACTCACAATGTACATTTCATGGCGCATAAGGTAACGTTTTGTGATGAAAACATTTGAAATTTACCCTCTTAGCAGTTTTGAAATGTATAATACATAATTGTCAATGCTGAGTGTAGCACTGTTGACAGTACCTCAATGTCTATCAATGTGAATGGACAAGGAAAACGAGTATAGATACAGAATGGAGTACTATGCAGCCTTTAAAAGGAAGGAAATTCCGACTCTCTTGACAATGTGGATGGAAGTAGAGACCTTGCATGAAGTACAACACATTTCCACTTATATATGAAAGATAAAAAGAATACCTAGCGAATGGGTTGCAACATGACTGTGAAGCTCAACAGCTCATCAAACATGCCACATAAACAATTAAGACTGTTAATTTACATACATACATGGGGCTGGGGGCATTCCAAAGAATGAACACAAGTAAAGCTAGCTGTAGGAGGGTGTTCGCTGCAGCGTTACTGAGCATCGTGAGCATGCTCTCACAGGAAAGTGCCCACTGGCGAGTGTGTGTTTACTCGTGGAAGACTATTAGAGGATGCTGAAAATCATGATTAGGAGTATCATTGAGCATCCCAAGCAGTGCTCACATACAAACAGAAGAGCTGAACATGAACCGTGGCTGGGTAACAAAGTCCTGACCTGAAAGAGCAGACAGAACAAAGCAGGTGGGTGGCACGGTTGAGGCCTCTACTTTCTCTGAAAGCTCTTTAAAAACAAGGAAGAAATGTGACACACAGCTCCGGTGGGGGTGACCTCAGTTCAAATGCCCACTGTGACCCAGCAGTTTCCCCTCTCCCCACAGAACTAGATCCCCTCTGAGCTTGGGCTCCCAGACACCGTGACAGCTCTCAGCCCACTTGTCTTTGCCCCTGCTCCCTCCCGGCTGTGCTGTGTCCCACTGGGTCACCAGCCCACAGACAGGACTCTGCCAGGGATTTCCATGGCCTCTCCCTCTTGCTCTTGTTCACAGCCGAGGGAATGACCCAGCATCAGCGATAATCTAAGTGTCCCTCTTATGCCACCAACCAGGCACGCCGGCGCCCTTCCCCTCTCTTCCTGCAGTCCTGTTACCTGCAGCACAGACCCATGCTGCTCATTAACACAGGTGCCACTACCCACATCTCAGCCACCTGGACAACTCCATCTAGGTCTCCATCGTCTGTTCAGGTCTCTCTTTGCTCTGACTGTCCCTGGTCAGCACCTAAGTAGATCACAAGCTCATTTGGGCTCACATGGCCCCACCTCATCCACTTTGACTCCTGCAAAGAGGCAAATATGGAATCTGGGAGCTGAGTATCCATCTGCACACAGTTGTCACCTGCACTCTGAACGTACGACAGCCTTCAGACCAAGGCCACCGTCCGGCAGTCCTGGACAGTGCGTCCTCTGTTGCTCCTCGCCGTGGGTCACAGTGCTTATGCACAATGGGTCTCCATCTGTGAACGTGTGAAAAGCCAACCAAGTCCAAAGTTTTCCAAAGTTGGGTACTTTTTCAGTTCTTAGGAAGAACTTTAACCTATTTAATTTCCGGAAACAATATAAATAGGATCTGACTTTTGTCCATATTAGATGAATTCTGAAAATGGGTAGGAAAGGCTGATTCTCGAACCTCCTTGCCAATGCCCACCAGGTAGAAAACTTGCTACAGCTTTGATATCTGTCTCCTGGGGACCAGCAGGCCCCTGAGCAGAGCTGGATGCTACGAAAGAACCCAGCGAAGGCGGACGCTGCCAGCTGCTGTTTGCGCCTGCACTCATTCCTTCTGAAGTCAAGGGACGGTCAATTTGCGCTCAGAGCCCTCCCTAATTGGATTCATTTTAGCTGTTCTTTGGGAATTTACAGACGCCCAAATGACATCTCCCCAATCAGGAGAAGTGTGATGGATGGAAGGGGAGGCCGGCAAATGAGCCAGCCCAGGAGCTGTCAGGGCCCATCGCACTCGCCATCCATCTCCCGCTCACCACCGGCCTGACAGCGCTGGTCCCATTGTTTCATCTTCTCCTGGCCAAAGAGGCCCCAACGTCCCCTGTGCTGGGAACGCAGGAGCACAGGAAAGTAAACACAGGGCCTGGCGCAGCTGCTGCCCAGAAAGTGCAAATTATCCTGCCTAAAGCGGCTCAAGCAATAACTTCTGAGACTTGGCTCCACATAAGTTAATAGAACAATATTAAAAAAAAAAAGAGAGAGAGAGAGAGAAACACTTTCTCCCCTAAGAGCTCTCTCTATGTTGTCGAGCAAGCAATGGAGCTTGGCTGAGACTCTTAGGAGTCTCAGAGCGTGTTACATTCAGGAAGCTGTGAGTCGCCACGCTCGGTAGGTGCTTCAGAATTGCCCAGAATGGCCCCAATCTTAAGGCCCTGACTTTACCGGCTGGGCTCCGTTAGGGTCTGGGCACAAGGTGTCTCCTGGCTCATGTGCTCTGAGGCCCCCACTCTGGGGAAGTGACAGGATCTTGAGGGTTCTAACTTCATCAACAGATTAATTCCCTACTAAGCTCACAACTCAGTGGGTTTATGAGAAAGTGGATGGACCACAACACAGGCTAGTGGCTTTGAAGTCTAGATTTTGACTCTGACCCCCTCTCCTCCCTTCTCCTCTCTACTTCCTGGCTGCCATGAGGTGAGCCACTCTTCTCCTCCACACTCTTGCACCATGGTGCTTCAGCCTCACCTCCAGCCCAAAGCCAGTGAAGCCTGCTGGCCAGGGACTGAGACTGTGAACCAAAACAGACCTTTTCTCCCTTAAATTGTTTTCCTCGGGTGTTCTGTCCTGGCAACAGAAAGCTGACTACAGCATCTACAGAGCCATAATTCCATCTAAATCTTGAAAATTGGGGCTGGGGATTTAGCTCAGTGATTAGAGTGCTTGCCTTGCAAGCACGAGGCCCTGAGTTCGATCCCTGGCACCACACACACACAAAAAAAAAAAATCTTGAAAATTACTCTGATGAATTTAGATCACTTTTTAAACTTTACTTATTTGTGTAATCAGTCATTGTGTGTCTAAATTAAAATGTCAGAAAGAAGAAAACCAAACTCCTGGTATGCCTGAATTTCAATAACACGTTTACAAATTTCTGTTGAAGTTTTTGCCTTGTACAGAAAGCTGTACTGTTTTTGGCACCTTAGAACTCTCGGGGCTCCCACATTAGAGTTAAAAGAGGTTTTTTTTCTCCTTTTAAAATTTGCCTTACAGCTTCATTAACATTTAAGAGATTACAAAAATAAATACCCTAGCTACTCATCTCTGCTTTGCAATTTTCTTATTGAAAACCAGTATGCTGCCTTGGGGAGTTAAAATCAAATTCGTATAAGAAATTTTACCTTCTAGGCTTCTTATACCAGTTCTTTTTGAAGAGTGAGTTTTTAAACAAACTCTAGAACCATAACAGAGCACTTTCCCACAGTCGCTGTATCACTGATGGCTACACATATATAACATACATGTCTCTATAATGAAGAACTCTTCCCAGGGCACGACAGCCTGCAGCCGTCCACCCATCTCCATCCCAGCACCCATGCACTCTGCTGTGTCAAGCATAAACCCCCCTTCCTTCCCCCACTCTTTCTCTGCCTCTTCTTTCTTTTTTTAAAATTAGATCTGAAATCTTTAAGGATCCATGCTGACAGCCCATAAGCGTAAATCCTCCTTGCACAAATTGAACAGCAGGGTCCCTTGCAGAGCAGAGGGAGGCACTGCAGGAGGTGTTCATGAAGTCACCTAGAAGAAGAGAGGAAACCTCGTCCCTTCTCTGGATTGCAGCTGGAACGGAACCATCAGTCAGTCAGTAGGAGGGACGAGGCCACTGTTGGTTGATGGCAGGGCATGGTCACTTAGAGAGACAGCAGGTGTATGTTTATTAAGTGAGGCTGAGATGACAGTTAAATATTGAGGAAAGTCACTTGTCAAAGCCAAAACTTTTGCCCAGTTCCTGGGATCTGATTAGCCCCTGACATTTTCCCATGAGATGAACAAGTAACTTTGTATGGATGCAGTGTGTGTGTGTGTGTGTGTGTGTGTGTGTGTGTGATGGTTGATTGTGTCAACTTGTAAGAGAAGCTTAACTAAATTGGTTTAGCAATTCTACACCCTAGTGTGTAGAAGATCCACCCTAGGCCGGCCCATTCTCTAGATGGTATAAAGGGGAAATGAAGAGGAATCTAGCCCAGCCGGTTTCTTTGGGATCAGTTTCGCTTCCTTTGGAGGAGCTCCAGACTTCCACTTGGATCCTTGGAACTCCAGCCCTTCACCTGGATACTTGGGACCTCTAGACCTTCACCTGGACCCTCCAGACCTTCGCCTGGATCCTTCAGGCCTCCAGACCTTCGCCTGGATCCTTCGGACCTCCAGACCTTCGGCTGGGCCCTCCGGATCTACAGCTTGCAGAAGGACCCTCTGCACGCTTCCACGCCTGACTTGTAAGAAGCCCGAGGAAGCCAAATTGTAAGCTCTTAAATATTCAACTATCTACTATTGTATCTGTTTCTCTAGAGAATACTGACTAATACAGTGTGTGTGTGTGTGTGTGTGTGACACAAAAAGACAGAAAGACAGATGGAGAAAAGGACAGAAACAGAGACAGAGAGATCAAGGCCAAGATGGAGAGAGATCAGCAGGGTCAGGAGCCGGGTCTGAACCCTGCTGTTCATTCAGGAAGAAGTTCTTGCTCCATTTTTGACAATTGAAGACCACGTGGACATATTTATGTCAAGGGCAATCAGTCCTGCACATCTAGAACCCTTGTAAGAAAGGACGGGAAGACAGCAGTGAAACTGCTTTCTCTCAGCCTCTGATCAGGACGCAGCAACGGACGCAGCTATTGTCCTCACCATTAGCCAGAATCGCACAGTTTCCAAAGCACAGGTGACTCGGGGACACATAATCTACACTGACTGCTGGAGACGCCAGCCTCACATCACCCCACGTCTGCACTTTTTTCTTTAAAGACTGTAATACAGATAACCTTTTTAAAGACTAAACTTATTCCCACCCATACAATGACTCAGGGATTTTTTTCAGTGACATTATATTCAATTCTCCACTTTGTCTCTAAAGTTTACATTGAAAAATGAACTTGTAAGTTTGCCTTTGGCTTGGAACTTCACAAATGAAATTGTGGAAATACATGGAAAGATCGTGAAGAGGTGCTGTAGTTTTTTAACTAGTTTTTATAAAGAATACACTGACAAAACAGAGTTTTGCTGCCTGATTCATTTTCACAGGGATCCAAGTCTTCTGGCTTTAGGCTCTTGCTGGATTGTGGGGTGAGAGTCTCAGCTCCGGGGTCCCGACAGACCAGGCTCAGCCACCCTCCTCTGAGCACCCATCATGGACAGGACCAGGGTGCAGGGCCAGAGAAGAGCTTAAATCAGCGGGGCCACAGTGGGAGGGACAGATACAGAGGCTCAGGATCTGTCTTTGGAATTTTGAAATTTTTGACTTTTATAGAAAAGGGGAACAACAGTCAAGTGTGGTGGTGCACGCCTGTAATGCCAGCACTCAGGAAGCTGAGGAGGGAGGATCACTGTGAATTCAAGGCCAGCCTGAACTACATAGTGAGATCTTGTTTCAAAAAAAACCAAAAAATATAGGGAAAGGGAACAAAAGTAATGGCTGGAATTTGCACAGCTGGCAGGGAAGGTGACCCTCATTAGGTCAAAGCCTAGTTGATTCTTATCAGGATCAGGGGGCAATTCTGTCCCCACCCTAAAATGCCAGCTCCCCTCATGGGTCACTGGTCCACTCATCCGGGAAGACATCATCCTGGGGTTGTAGGGGCAGGAAGCCCTATAGGTAGGGAAAGGTAGGATAAGGGCCTCACTGGGCTTTATTAAGAATAAGTAAGGATGTTTACTAAAGGCAGTTTCTGTCTCTACACTAAAAGCAGCTTCTTCCTTCACAGGCAGACTTTACAGCAGTCAGGGTAATTAGAAAGACAAAGGAGGGAAAGGCCAGCTGGACTGGGGAGAGGACACACACACCCCTACACATACACACACATATATATGTTCTATAACATTATACCAGGTACACAGATACACAAATATCCCCTTTACTTAATCACTAAGTAAGCTGCCTTCCTAGTAGGCCCTCCCCCTTCACTCATTCATCACAAAGCAGCAGGAAGAAGCCAAATGGCCAGAAGGCCTAGGTTAGGATCAAAGACAGTCAAAGGCAACGCAACAGATCAGATAGCCACAAGCACCCACCTGGGGGATAGGAAAGACACTAGTCCCCAATAAAAGGAGCCAGGGATAAGCCCTGTCTTGGTTAGCTTTTCTAGGGTCAATGGTTTGTAAGAGAGCAGATTTAATAGAGGACATTTATAAGTTACAATATTCACTCACAAGCCAAATACGGGAAGAGTGCCGAATGTCTGTCTAAGCACTGGAGACCAAAAGATCCAATCAAGGGCTGGGAGCCCACAGCACTGTCCAATGTACATCCGTGTCTGCAGATGACGGCTGAAGAAATCTTTACTGGAACCAGGATATGCTGCTTGTGGCAGAGATGACAACCAGAGCTCCCTCAAAGCAACAGCAGCCATCCTCGATGACAACCAGACCCTGAGCTCCTTCCTCAACAAGAATAGCGAAGTTCCTTTCAGGAGAACCAGCCGCAGCAGAGCTTCTCCTGGGAAACAGCCTGCCAACTAGCTTCTTCTCCCATTCTGCTTTATGTTGCATCAGCAACAATCTTCAGGTGGATCCTCTACACCCAGAACCACATTAGCTCAGTCCAGCTTGGTATTCTGGCTCAAGTTGACCACAGTAAGTCCACAAGCCCTAATGGACTTTCACCTCTGAGACCCCCTACCACCTCGTAGTAGCTGTCTTCTTTCTCTTCCATCATTTTCCCCAAATAAACTGTCTTTTGTTATACTAAATTTTGCCCTTTTTTAGTTCTTTACTGGTATAGGGTTTAAGACTGCGGAGAGCAGTGGCGTGGCGTGGCGTGGCATGGCATGGTGAGATGCAACAGGGTGAGGTTCTGCATTCCGGGCACCCACCATGGCGCAGGTTTAGGACGATGACTGGAGACATCAGGCATCACTCCACAGGGTCTGGAACTGGACCCTGTAAAAGCTGTCGCTTGAAAGTCCTGCAAATCTGGAAAGTTATCGCATCTTGGTGTCAGTGTTGAAGGGAGATGAGGCAGGCTGGGTGGATTAGGCTGAGAAACCCGGTATGACTATTTTCTAGACAGATGCTCCCAATGAATGTGCCCATGTGCATACCCCAGCGGGTGCCGCGAGGGGCATCTGCCAGCCCAGTTCTGTGTTAGGTCTGCATTTGCTGGCAGTGGGCACAGCTCTCAGGGTCACACAAGGAAAGGGCCTTCGGGGCGCTGTGGCTCTGCCTGGAAACTGGGCGCTGGAGGGACCCAGCCCCCCACCCTACTTTTGTCCCCCCCTCCCTTGCCTTAGGGCCTAGAGTTAGGAAACGCCATTGTGAGTACTTCCTCTGCTCCTTTGAGATGCAAACCTTTCTAAAGCCTCTGCTCCCCTTCACATCCCAGACTGTCCCCCAGGACCTGGCACCTCTGGCTGAAAGGAGGCATCCTGGACTAGAGTGCCCTCCCATCTCTAGCCCGGATGGGAGCTGCTGTCCCCGGGGTGCAAGTGCGCCCCCCTGAGGACCTGAGCCAGTGTGCTCCTCCTCTGGGCAGGTCTGTCCACAGAGCCACGGCCTGTGGGTCGGCCCGAGTGCAAGCTGGGTCCTGGCCTCTTCCCACTGCTCAGCCGGATGGAGTCCAGTCCTCCCGGCTGCTTAACTCCACCCAGTGTGATATGTCTGTTGACACCTGCATTCCTTTGCCAACATCCAGCGCGAGAAACTGCGGTGAGGGTTGTCACAGGGCCAGCATAGAGCACGGTGCAGGGAGAGGCCCCGAGTCCCAGAGTGACACCAAAGTGCAGCCCCAAACCCCAGCAAGGCACACACACCTGACGCCACCCACCGCCCAGCAGAGTTACCTCCGACCCTGGGTCCACGTAGGGTGAGGCATCTAGGGGAAAACAGCTATTTCTCCCCTCCGATCTATCACCTGGATCGTTCTAGGAAGGAAGGTGAGGCAAAACCACCATTGGCACCTTAAAATTCTATTTCCTTTACTCTGTCAAAAATCTGATACGAAATGGTTCTTAAATTTCCAAAGGCACAGCATGGGACTAAGGAATCCCTTCTGCAGTCGGGGATGCCCTTGTTATGTTTCCATATAACATCTTTTCAGCTTTCGCAGACAAGGCGTCCCCGACACAGCTGTTGTCTGTGTGACCAAGGTTCCCACCTCACTCGATGTGATAAGCAAGTGCTGTAATTGTGTGTTTAAAAGGTTATTAGCGTGGAAGGGGCCCACACCACGTTCCCAGTTAGAGCACAAGTCAGGCTGAGCAGAGCTCGTGGGCCACACAGGAGGGAACTTTCAGACACCACCTGCTGCCCAGGGACGGAACGTCCAGGAGGAGAGGAAGCCTGCATCTGCCCAGCTGCTGTGGCAGAAAGTCAGCAGGATGCAGGCTTTGGCATGGCCTGGCCCGTTTCACATCTTTGTGAAGTCTTAATTTTGAGAGACATTAAAATCAGGAAGCTTTTAAATCAGGGCTCCATGTAGACATGCGCAGAGCGTCCTGCTGAGTCCAGAGGCGATGGGTGCCCACAGCACAGAGCTCCTGCTGTTTCCTCCCTTTGGGGTGGGGATGAAGCCGGCGTGGACCAGGCTCTGCCGGAGCTGCCCAGCCCATCTCCCTTCCGGGTGCTGCCTTGTCCAGCACCTGCCTGCAGTGCCTGCCAGCGCCCCAGTGGCCTTTGGCCTGCCCTGAGTCACAGTCAGGCACCCGCAGTCTTATCTCTGAGAATGTGGTCCAGGAGTCTGGCTTGAAAGTGGCTTCTATTCAGAATGATCTTTTTCTTCATTTTTGAAGACTGTCAAGGTCTGGAACAAGTGAATCAGACAGCTAACAGAGTCATTTGCATTTATAAAATATCTGCTGTAAAGAAAACTTCCACGTGGTACAGACGAGAAACTGCTGTGTGTCAAATGCCCCAGAATGCTCTCTCTGTCTCTCTCTCTCTCTCTCTCTCTCTCACACACACACACACACACACACACACACACACACACACACACACTCGTGTGCACTGGGTGGCCCAGCCTCCCTTCCAGGCACCTCCTTGTGCTGCTGCAGTGGCTGCAGGGTGCTTCCCCTTCCTGCCTAGCTTTCCTGCTGTCTCCTCATTACACAGAGAGCAGCTCAGAGTTTGCTCCTCCTGCCCACACCGCCCTGACACTGTCACCCGGAGCCTCACAGCGATCTGTTGGGAAAGGAACCCAGAAATTCCAAAGAAGGTGTGGGTCGCCCTGGGCGTTGGGGACCCAGGAGAGCCCAAAGCTGCTGCCCGCAGGTCCTGTGCACCCCTCCTCCACCAGGACACCAACTTCGTGGGTCCCTGATGAAGGCATCACGAGACACAGTCAAGAAGCCTTGCTCTGTCCCAGCAGCCTTGGGGTCCCAGCGCCACACCCATCACACCTCCAGACCTGCGTCACCCTCTGCCCGTGAGGGGGCAGCTCCCCGAGGACGCTGCCTATGGGTCTGACCTGTCTCGTTGTCCCCAGGGAGCAGGAGCCAGTGGCAAGGCTCTCCGTGGAGATGGACACACGCGTGATTCGCAGCAGGGAAGGCTGGCGTGTGAAGAGGCCATAGCGCGCTGCCCTGGCACATCAGCAAGACACTCCAAGTCCAGGTCATCTGTGGGACTCCCGAGGTCTCCAGAGAGCCTTCCAAGGGACCCACAGGAAACTGTCCCCGGTCGCGTCTGGCACTGGGCAGTTCTGTCCGTACAGGCCTGGTGTGAGGGCAGCTGTGCCGTCCTTGTGTTCAGCAGCCAGCCTGACCATGGCCAAGAGACATGGGGTCTGGGACTCCTGGACCAGCTCCTGTCACAGCCCCTAGAAGGGGGATGGGCCTTATTCCCACTCGTCCCCTTTACGGTAAGGAGCCCACAGCCAGGTCTTTCGAGGGACCATTACTCTATTTTCAGATCTTAGTGTACATGTCTCATTGGAGCTCATTTCGTGGCTTACTGAGCTGTGTTATATTATGAAAACGGCAAGAACAAACGGAACGTGGCTCTTAGAAGACCCTGACAGCTCTATCCCGCCTTGAACCAGGCAGGCAATACAGAGGCTCACTGGGCACGGGGAGGGCAATGCTGCACCAGACAGGGCAGACAGCTGGCAGCTGGGAGGGACACAGGGCTGAAGGAGGGGCTACTGGTGTCTGAGAGGGAGGGGGCAGGTGGGGAGAGGGGAGAGAGAGAGGGAGAGAGAGGGAGAGAAGGAGAGAGAGTGGGGTGGGGCCAGGAGAAGGAGGGAGAGAGGGAGGGAAAGAGGGATCCTAGAGAGTAGAGGTGTCCTTATAGTCTTTGAACATTACACAAGCAAGTGGGTTAGTTCTTTTCTAACAAAACCAAATTCTCCTAAACTCCACTTTCTGTGGCTGCTGAAATAAACTCATCAGGTCCCAGGGGAGAGAGGCGAAGAGCCTCAGGGAACAGCAAAGGTCATCATGGGTACTAACTCAAGGCAGGGCTTCGAGCACCCAGCAGGAAGCAGTACACTGGAAGTCGCTGAGCCACAGAGGACAGTGGGCCAACCCCCCTCTGTCCCTGACAGCCGGGATCCACTTCCGGCTCACACGCAGCTGTGGGCCAGGCTGCCTGCGGCTCCCAGCTTGGCTCCCCTTCTGTTCTTGGGGTTTACTCCTCTGGTTCAGCCCTGTGCTCTGAGGCACCTGCCTTCCTCGTTGCTTCTGTTTCTTCCTCTACCATAAAATGTGGAAACTGCACATGCACAGTGCCTCTCACAGTGCGGATGTCCGAGCAGACCCTTCATGGTATCTGAAGAGAAGCCTGGAAGCATCCCTGTGGAGGGAGACTTGGCGCTGGAAGCAAAGTGTGCTTCCAGCAAAGTCTGCAGTGCTGCTTTTAATACCAATTCCTCTCTTTGCTGAAGTCAGAAATGAGCAAAAGTCAGAGAAGTGGAAGCTACAACAGCAACAATTGAGACTTTCTCCAAGACATAACAAAAAGGATCGGCAAATTATTAGAAAGGGACTGGGTCCCCCCTCCAGGCACTGGCAGTGTTCACTCTGTCACTGTGCCACCTCAAATCACTTCGCCTCCTGCAGGGCAAAGCCCAGCCCACTCTCCGGTCTGGCCCACCGACTGTCTTCTGTACGAATACAGTTTTACTGGCACATAGCCATGCCCCGTAGGTTTACGTGTCTCCTCTGGCTATGACAGAGTTGACTGGCCATAGTAGAAACTGCCTCCCTGATCAAAGCCAGTGATCTCCACTGCCTGGAACTTTCCATAAAGCCCTTGCTGACCATGTGATAGTAGACAGATTCTGTCCTTAGACAATCACAATCGTGCTCCTCATCAGCATCTCCATCATGGCCACATCTCTGCCGGTTCGCTTCTCTGTGCATCTTGTGTCTCCAGTGGACCAGCAGCTCTTGGAGGCACCAGGAACAGGGAGAGGGCACTAGTTACACAGCCCCTCCTGCCCCCAGGCACCTGTGATCAAACCTCAGAGCTATCATCCCTGCTATATGGCTGTACCATGAGGGTGAATATGTGTGTGTGTGTACAACACATATACCTGAAGGTACACGTGCAGACACACGCATCTGTGCATACGCATGCCTCTATACAGTCATGCAAATATACTACAATATTAACAGGCATGTATTATAAAAACACATGCATTTTTTAAGATGAATTATATATACAGATACTCAAGCAGGGAAGTATTGTTCTGCACATTTTCCAAATGCCTGCAAGGCACCACATGCTTTTGCTGCCATTTTCTTGTTTGCCTGACCCTCTCTGAGTGTCTGTGATTTGCACATCTACACATGGGCAGCTCTAGTGCTTTTACATAAGCATGGCTCTGCTGTACACACTCCAGGGCTCCCACCCACTCTCTCCTCCAGGTGTCCTTGGGTGTCTTCCAAGGGAGGGTCTGTGGCTGCTGCTGACTTCAGATGCAAGACACCTGGGCTATGTGTGTGGCCAGGTCACTGCTGGCTGGAGGGAAGCCTTGCTTTGCTGGGTCCCCTATCTGCTGTCTGGGGCGGTCTTACCAATCTATACTCCCCACAAATGACAACGGTCCTCTTACCCCACTTCCTGTCACAAGCCACCTTTCACCAATATGGTGAATGCAGGATGGTGTCCCCTATTGTGTTGCCTTGATCACCTGCGGCACTGAACATCTTTTCCTATGCGTATTGGTGGCATTTTTTTCTCCATGTGAATTGCTGATCTGTGTCCCGGTTGGTTTTCCTACTGTGTTGCTGCGCAGCATTTCCTCAGTGATATGTATGAGATCCCTGACTACCCTGCTGCTAGGCTTCTTCTAAGCCCGCTCTGTGCTTCCACCACCACATCCCACACGGCCTGTGCCCAGAGCCCAGCCACGCTGATGGATGAGCGACCCGCTCCACCCTCTCGGATCGAGCTCCCTGTGGTCAGCTGCGATGTCAACCGATTTTAACTGCGACAGATTGCCAAGGTCACGCCTGTGTGACTGCACTTCGTTAACACTGGGTTTGGTTTCCATGCGTAGCACATTAAGCAAGTGGAACACTCAGCAGCGAAATTTTTCACACGAGCCATATTTTCACTCCAATAAAATGTATAATAAACAGAGTTTGACTTTATAAATAAGTAAAAATAATTGGTAAATTAAGACATAAAAATGAATGAACTGTAGAATGTGAACCAAAATGAGAACATTTCCCAAACTTCTTGGTAAAATACATTTCCCACAGACTAACTGAGGATTGTGGCAGAGGCAAGGGAAATCTTTACTACTGACAGGTGTAATTCTGGGTGCTTTTGGTGAGATCTTTCATTTAACCTTCACCATAATCCTGTGCAGTAAATACTGTCCTGTGAAGACACTAACGTTCAGCAGACCGACGCTTCCCTAAACCACTGCATGAGGGATGGAGTCTGGACTCACATCCCAGTCTCTCATTTTTATTCATTGAGGTTTGTCTACAGGTGCCAGACACAGTCCTCTGACAGAGATAAATGAGGTGTTACTGCTGAACAGCTCCAAATCCGTTTACTCTCCTAGGCGCCTATCTCCAGCTATGGAAAATGGTAGAGAAAAATGGAGAATTTCACTGTCAACTACAAAACTCCCATCCCAAGTCACCAGGCAGAGTTAAATACAGAGGCAAGCACAAGAATGCACTCCAAAAGGGGAACACAGACCATAAAAAGAGGTGGAAACCCTCTTGATCATTTGAGTGGTATCCTGTTAGTCATGCCCCCCAATCAACCACCCTGGCCAAAAGACTGTGATCATGGTAACATCTTTTGTTCCTATCTACAGAATCCTTAACTCTAAAAAGAAAATGGGTTCACATAAATTCTTTTTAGATTTGCAAAATATTTCAGGCACACAGCAAGATATAGAAATACATGTAATAAAATAATATAGTGCATGTGTAATCTTATAGGTAAGAACAAATATATACACATACATGTATGTATAGCCATATGTACATGTGTATGTATGCATACATAAGATGAACACCCATAAACCTAACACTCAAATGAAATAAAATATAAACCATTACAAATTGGGTGGAAGCCCCATATTACTTATGAATGCTTCCCCTGTCAACCTCTGTCCCATCAACTCCGAGTTACTTTCTATTTTAAACTTTGTATTGTCATTTCTGTATATAACCACACACTCAGTGTACATATGTTTATATGTTTATATATAATAATTCTGCTATTTTAAGAGTCTCAATGAAGGATACTGTACACTCTGACTTTAACCCTGGTTTGTCAACTTGACTGGATTAAGAAATCCTAGTGGATTTGCAGAGCCCTCTCTGGTGTGTCAGGTGTGCAGGTCATGAGGCGTGACCGTGGGGACTAGATCTGGCCCCTGGCCCCATCCTGTCTGGCTCCGTCCTCTGCCCTGCTTTCTGGCGGCCATAAACTAGGCAGCTTTGCCTCATCCAGCCCTCCCCATGATGTTTCCATGATGGAGCCAGCCAACTATGGACTGGATCCCCTGAAACCACGAGCTAAATTACACTGCTCCTCTTCTATGTTGTGGGTGTCCGATATTCTGTCCAGTGACACAGAAGTGAGACAAGTGTGTGTATAATACACACACTGTATGCACCTACCAATACTTTAACCTCAACATCCTGTCTATCAACCGAGGTAGAATTCATTGATATTTTTCTGCTGCACAAAATGCACTGAATGAATATCTCATTATATGTGTGTTTTAGTTACTTTTCTCTCGTTGTTGGGACAGAACACTTGACACCCAAAGTTAGGGGAAGAAAGGTTTATTAGCTCACAGTCTGCAGAGGTTTCAGTCTATAGTCCACTGGGTCCGAGGCAGGGCGGCATGGCAGAGGCAGGGCGGGCCCGGCAGCCGACTGACCAGCTGACCAGCAGCAAAGTAAAGTGAGGAAAATGCAAGGAATGTATGCAAATAAGCAATGCAAACAAGCAGCTAGTTAGCTTCTTCCTGTATCTTTTATCTAGGCTACCTGCCCTTAGGGCAGGTAGCACTCCCACCCTTAATTTTAGTTTCATATCCTTGATCCCAGCAGAACCATGCCAAACCGATCAGTGGATCAATTTAGTAATCACACACTCTAGATCCAGCTATCTCTTACCACATGAGGCTTTGGGGGGACATCTAGACACAAACCATAACAATGTGCATTTGTTTTAGATCTGCATGCATGTTATTTACAATGCTGCTTTGAACTGTCTTGGATTCAGCCCTGTGGCAGGTACCGTCTCTACGTTTTTAAACTTCCGTCAGTCTAGTGGGTGTGGCTGGGACCTTCATGTGGTTTACATTTTCATTTCCTCGACTTAATTTCACTTCTCTCTAAGCTGAGCACCCTCCTCGTGACCATCGGCGATGCAGCTTCCTTCTGTGAGCTGCCCATGTGCGGTTTTGCCTGTTTCTTCCTGAACGTCACTCTCCCTGAGCCAGCGGCATGAGATTGCTGCTGGGCTTGCAGCTGTCTGTTGACTGACTGCTTGTGGGCAGAGAGTCCAAATGCGAGGGAAGGCTCTTCCCCGGGGCTCTCAAAAGCTGGCTTGCACACCACCAGCTAGGGAACACAGCCCTACACACGGCGTGCGTTACAAGCATCTGCTTACAGCATTGCTTAGCTCTTCCTCGCTCCCAGGCAAGAGCAGAATTCCAGCTTCTTTCCCGAGGCACCGACAGGTATGTGATCAGTGTGAACATTTAACCCTCTGTCCAGCCAGGGACACCAACCATAGCACAGAAAACACAGACTTGTTCACTTGAGTCAAACTATAATACCCCTGCAAGCAGGATCTTTTTTCTGTCTTTGTGAACAAGTCTCATCAAGACTACAGGGCAGGGTTACAGGAGAACCATGCACATGGGTGGCTCTCGATTTATTTTAAACATTCATTCATTTAGGCAAAACAAAAGATGCATCACTTAGCTTGTTTCTACACTACGGTGATACCTCAGTTGTCAAACTGCACCAAGCTTGAACTTTCCACTACTTGAACAGCAAAGTTCAAGGAAAAAAAGCACATCTGTTTGTGTTCGTAACTTTGCTCACTGGTCAAACCCAAAATCTGACTTGAAAAAACCCCCACGGGCAGAGCGAGTCACAAGTCGCTTCTTACAGCGGACACAAAGGGGCGGCGCTTCAGTCTACGCCGCTCTGGCTGAACAAAATTCAGTGGTTAGGTTTAATGTTGACCTTACGGGGAAGTTTGACTCTGTTCTTGTCCAGTTTGGTTAGCGACCAGAATCATGGAAAGAATTGAGTCCGTGAATGGAGGTACCACCATACAGGCTTGCGTGAGTGCATTAAAACATTTGTCATTGTGCTTTTGTGGGGGAGGGCGCTTTATTTATGTAAAATATTGTAACCACGGCTCCAAAGAAAGTTAGTGACACCAGCTGTAAGCTAAGAGGAAAACTGTGAGAGCCACTATAGAGTTAAAGAAAGAGGCCATTGCTAAATTTGTTAAAGTCCTGGAAAAATGAATTGTAAGTGTGATTTGGGGGCCTTGGAACCGATTATTTGGTTTTGCATTATTTCTTGTGGGAAAAATATGTTCAGTGCTCGAACTTCTTGGCATTCAAATGTGAATTTGTGACGAACTGAGTTCAACAACCCAGGAACCCTGCACCTCCTCCTCTGCGCTGGCGGGTGAGGGGCGGGAAGGCTTGCTAAACCTGCAATGAGCAAAAAGTGGGGGAAATACATGTTCATACTAAGCAAAAACTTGAGATTTAAACCACAGAATGTCTACAAGTGCAGTCAGTGGAAGTCACAGACTACTAAATAGTTTTTCTTGCACCTGACCACTCCAAAGTTAAACCACCCAACAAATGGGTCCCACGATCTCAACGGTCAAGGTAGCAGACTGAGTACCTTGTCCCTGAGGAGCTGAGACCAGCAACAACTAAGAACGGCAGATGGCACGAGGGCTGGATTTCCTGCCACTGGGATGGTGGGGTTATGGCAGGAGCATTACAGTTCTCAACAAAATAAAGTCCTAAAAAAAAAAAATAAAAAAAATACCTAAAATAAAGTCCTCAGTAAACTGCAATGAAATACAGATTTCAGTCTTTGATTTACAATCTTCTCTACCTTTAGTAGCTCCTGTGGGAGACCCCTGGAAAGTAATCTTAGTCACATGCAGATACGACACCTATGGGCTTGGCGATCGCTTACTGTGATGGCTAAAACAAGGAGGAGCAGGTGGAATCCTCAGCGCAGCTTCCAAAGCTACTTCATGACTCACTAGTGGGTCACATCTACTGTGACACATGTACGGGCTCTGAAATCTCTACTAGGTCTTTTCAAAAGAGAAGCGCGTGCAGAACCTGGTCAGATGTTTTCTGTGCGGCCCACCTCTGTCTAAAATCTTCTGGTGGAAACACTAAATGGTTCATTCCTGCATTCATTCAACAACTCTATCTTGAGCACTGGGGGCAGGTACAGAATGGATCCCTGAGATGTCCACATACTGAACTCGTGAATACATCATGTTACCCAGCAAAGGGGAACTAAGGAAGGAAACGGGATTGAGGTTGCTAATCAGCCGATGTCACCAGAAGGCGATTTCCTGGTCTCTCCGGACAGGGCTGTCAGGGACCCTTTACCAACGGAAGAGGGAGCGTGAAGGTCAGCAGCAGAGGTGGCCTGGATGATACGCTGATGCGGTTTCACGTGAGCAAGGAGGAAGGGGCTCCCAGTCAGGGATGCAGGGGCCTCTAAAAACTGCAAGCGGCGAGGAAGTGGATTCTGCCAGAACCAGCCCGGCCACACTGTGACTTAGAACTGGTGAGACCCACGTCCGACTTCTGAGCCCCAGAGCTGCGAGATATTAAATTTGTTCTGCTTTAAACCACCAAGTCTGGGGTAATTTGTAATAGCAGCCACCAGAAATGAACTCAACTGCCGCTCCTTGGCAGCCTGCACTGGGAGCTGGGTGCTCAGTGGGGACCCCTTGCCCTCGCCCCAGATCCCCTCCAGGCTTAGAGACAGATGTCAGTGGAGAAATTGGCAACAATAGGTGTTTAAAACTGCTTCATATCTCAAAGGAAGTGAAACTGGTGTAGGATAAAGGGTGAAACAAGTCAGGAAGTTTAAGCAGATAGTCAAGGGCCCTGCTGGACAAGGGGCACTGATGCCTGGTCTGGCCACATGAGAGAAGGGTGACGTGTCCGCACTGCAGGCACGATCCACCAAAGCCTGGACTTGAAGGCACTGGTGTGGATGGCCAGGATGAGGGACTGCAGGATTAGTGTGTTCAAGGGGCACAGTGGCCCAAAGGGAGCAGGCAAGGCGGGCAGGAGCCACCATGCCGGCCTGTGGGTCATCTCAGGAGCCAGGGTTTCAGTCTGAAAGTGCAGCCTGCAGCCATCACAGTGGGCAACCGAGGTCACGTCACAAAAGACATCTGGGTGGGAAGATGCCTCCTTCTGCTTTGCTGCTGTTTCTTTGAAACTAATTGATACAGGAGAAATTGAGCACAGGTAATCAGGCAAAGTCACACCAGAAACACCAGTAGTAACTTCTGGGCTGTTACAGCGTCACCCATCAGCATAGCGTCTTTCTCAATGATGCTGCCACCTGTAACCACCTGTGCCTCCCTGGTCTGTTCTGGGTCAATGCTTCTCAGCCTGTGTTCACTATCACTCTCCAAGGAGCCTTTTAAAAAGCAGGTTTTATTTTAGAAGAGTCTTTGGTGCACGGCAAAAATCACTCTGTTCCCATGGAATGCACCAAGTCCCCGCAGCGTCCCCCATTCAGCGCCTCGCATCAGAAGGGGAGCTGCAGCAAACAGAAGCACATCCACTGAGTCATGCAACTTCCCGCTGCCCTCATCTCACCCTGCACCCTCGTCCCAGCCATCTCCTTAGGGTGCTCTTGGTGGCCACCATTTCGACAGCCCTCTTTCTGCTGGTCCCGGCTGCTTTGGGGAGCAGGCCTGATTCCCCACACCATGTCGGTGGGCTGGCCTGGTCTGCTGGATCCCCTGAATGGGCCGAGGTTGTGTCTTTGGCAGGAAGACCTTGGGGGGAAGCGACATCTTCCCGCCTCTCACCTGGAGGGTGGCCCAAGCTCCTGAACCGATGTAGCCATCGCCACATGTGGCCTGGCTCTTCCCGACTTTCTGCCCCCACAGAGTACCCCTGGTCCAAGAAACGTTGTGATAAAGGCATGCGGGATGGCGACACACAGCCCCGCTCCTTGTTCAAGTGCAGTCTCCCATGACGGCCAGACGCACACATGGCTCTGGCCAGCTTCAGAATTGCTCTTTCTTCTGCGAGAGCTGCTCAGGGACCAAGGGGATTTGGCATCGATGGAGAGAAACCGAGTCTGAGAGCCACGTGGACGGCACCACCCTCTCCACCTGGCCCCACACAGCCCTGCCCTGTCAAGACCAGCTGCAGAGGTATCACCAGGCTGATGTCTGTTGAGCCGTCACAGAGTGTTCACAGAGCCACTTCTGGGACAGAGAAGACTTGCGCCCCCTGTGGCAATGCCCTGATCTGAAGAGGGGACAGGAAGGTGGCCTGTCTCGGCCCCTAGGGTAGGCAGATGTAAAAGCAGCCGTGGCAATCTGAAGCCACCAAATGTCTCTTCCGGTTTCTCCCATGACTCCTGCCAGGCACCCAGGTCTTTGCAGCTGAGGCTGTTAGCCAAACCCACTTCAGACCCTCCAGTCTCAGGAACTGTGTCCCCCTGTCACCAATGCACAAGCCCAGCCACCCGCCGCTGGGCAGGGAGGGACTCAGGCTTCTCAAGCTCATCTTTGGGTGAGGTTTATCTGGCATAGTTGCCAAGAAAGAAAGAAGAATGGAAAGGAGCAAAGGAAGGTGGGAGGAAGGAAAAAGGAAGGGAGGGAGGGAAGGGAGAAGAAAAGAGACAAAAAGGGAAGGGAAGGGGTGAGTCCACCCAGCTCTGTAGACTTAGAGTCCTGGCTAACAGGTGATTGCTTGGTGACTGCATTGGGTGTGGAAGAAAACTGTGCACTGGAGTCTAGATGCCAAAGGGACGTGTCTCAGGACATAGAGCTGCTGGGCAGGGCAGGACCTGCATGCACAGGTCTGCCATGAACTCAGATTTTACCTGCGCCAAGGGTGTTATGCGGGAATCTGGCCTGGCATGACCTGGTACACACGGGGCTGGCTGGGGGCAGAGCAAGGTCCAACTCAGACTGGTGACCAGCCCTGGGCCCCGGACGATCACTGTCACCTGAGAAGGGAGCCAGGGCGGGCAAACACAGAGCTGACAACTTGCAAGCCTGGCAGAACAGAAGTGTCTTTCTCGCGTGATAAGGCTGGCACCTTGCGCTTAGCCCCAAGAAAGCTTACACATCTCAGATAACCAGCCGTGATTCCCAGGCTGGGCCTTCAGGCCACACGAGAATCTTCTCAGAAGGTGTCACGCACCAGCCTTCGGCCAGGTGGTGTCCAGTGTCCATGAAACGACACCTTGACTGTGTCGGCTCCGGGGCTTCCCAAAGTGAACAGCCCTGGAGGTCCCCACTGAGCAGGGGCAGCTGGCCGCGATATGCTGGGGTCAGAGAGACAGAGCAGAGCTGGCCCTGCACTTCCACAATCCACAGGAAAGAACATCTGTCCTAAGCAGCCCTATAACCATCAGTCGCACACGTTAAAATTCTTCTGTACTGACTGAACCCAGAACCATCACCCTAAGCTATACTCCCAGCCTTTTTTTAATTCTGAAACAGGGTCTCACTGAGCTGTTAAGCTGCCCAGGCTGGACTACAATTTTCTTCCTTTTTTTTTTTTTTTCTTTTTTTTGGTGCTGGGGATCGAACTCAGGGCCTTGTGCTTGCTAGGCAAGCACTCTAACCACTGAGCCAAATCCCCAGCTAGACTACAATTTTCAGTCCCCTGCCTCAGCCTTCCAGAGTGCTGGGAATACAGAACTGCACCACCAGGGCCAGCTTCAAACATATTTTTAAAGTTAAAAACAAGCGGAAGGTCACTGTTGTAGAGGGCAGCTTCCCCTTTGAAGCAGCAATGCTTTGGGTACGATAACGGCAAACGCAATGAGCCAAGTGCTCTGTCTCATCTCAAAAGCAGCTGGCAACTGTCACGGGGCGCGACGGCCGCAGGAAAACAGCTGGGCCACGGATGGGAAGCTTTGCCCTTAAAGTGAGACACTGAATGTCGAACACAAATGGCGGTGGTGTCTGGAAAGGAGACCTGGGGCCCGTGTTGGGTCTGTGCGTGGATCACGGCTGGCCCGCGAGCCGGGCGCTGCCAGTCAGCTCTGAGCACGGGCTGGGCTCCGGGATGCACAAGACAGCAAAGGAGGCCCACGCTACTGGTAGAGCAGGAGGGTGATCAGCAAAATCTCACTGTGCTACGGTAAACGACGTGGGGCTGGGTAGTGAGGAGTCCAGGGCGGGCGGTGGGGCCAGGCTGGGGGTCTGTGACTTGGAGCGGGAGCTGTGCACAGAGAAAAACTGCGCCAGGACAAGCGCCCACGCACTTTGCAAGAAGAGCTTTGAAAGCACTAGTGGGAGAGCTTGCTCTGGCAGAGTCAGTAAGGCAACATAACTTCCTAAGTAACCCAGAAACCCTTAGCCCAGCAGGGGCTCGTTCGGGTCATGCCGCACAGCAGTGCATGGCTTAGTCCTCCTCCCTTGAACTCCACCCGTACTCTGAGGCCTTCCCATCCACAGCCTTTAAATGCTACCAGCAAACCGGCACCCACAGACCACGGGCTGGGCTGTGGCGCAGGCAGCTCTGTGATCGATGGCTTCCGCGTGGCACTTTCCCAAATAGACACTGCTTGCCGGGACATTGGTATTGCCGTGTCAGGACCAGGCAAAGGAACCTGGGTGCCTCAAGGCTCATCCGCCCCATCCGTAGGGTCACTTTCCCAGCCTTGCGGAAGTGCTGGCCTCTACAGGAGCCCCCAGCGCCGCTGGCCAGGGCTGCCCTTCAGTGTGAGCAGCTCTGAGAGCCCTGCTGAGTGCTTGGGGTACCGCAGCCACTGCTTTCTGATGAAAATGAGGCTGCAGATGGGGCTGAACTCAACTCCTTGTTCCTCAGCAGCTCCCAGAGTTTACACGCAGAGAGAAACTTACCAAGAACCTCATTTCACAGATTGCAAACACATTGCTGAAATGGAAAAGGGAAAGGCTGAGAGGTTATGTGGGCTCTAAAAACACAGCACTGTGGCAATCTGCCAACCTGTTAGTCCCCGCGGCCCATTAGACAGGGCAGCAGCATCTTCCTCATGATTCTCCGCGAAGGCCACACTGCTATCCGCACATGGGCAGGGCGGGGCAGCGGAGGACTCCACCGCATCGCTCAGATGCCAGGTGCGGGCAGAGATGTGCTGGCCATTGCACAGTCTCCACCGGCTCTCCACTCGTGTGCCTTTACCTGGGCTGAAGCAGCGGGGCCTGAAGAGCACAGCAGCAAAGCCAATGTGTGCCATGTGTCCCTGTGTCTACGCTGCGGTCCCCCATGGTGCAGGGGCTGCTTTCCAAGACCCCAGGGGGAGGCAGAAACCACAGGGAACACTGAATCTTATGTACATAGAAGTACGATTGAAATACACAGTAGATGCTTAAATTTAAAAAACTATTACAATAAGAGACACATTGCCATTAATCCCCCTCAAAATCCTCCCTCTTGCTTGGAACATACTCATCCCATTTTTCTTGCCACTTTCTGCAGCAACTCTAGTGTCCTCTTTCCTGAAGGTCTGTAGTTGCACAGTTAATGTTGACCTTTCATGGTCATTTGGAGAAGTCATGCAGTGCCAGATCCCACGAATAAGGTGGGTGAGGTCCCACTACAATGATTTTTTCTTTGACACAAATTGTCATAAATACTTTGAATCAATTCAGGACATTGAGTCAGCCACCAAAAAGACACTCACGGAAGAAAATTTTCAGAGCTGCTTCAGGAAGTGGCAAGAACAATAGAATAAGTGTGTTCAAAGTGAGCAGAAGACAGTGAGGGGGAATCATGGCAATGTGTATTTTACTATATGCATTTTTAACTTTTAAACACACATCCTCTTTTCTGATCACATGTACATATACACTTATGCTTTTTTTTT
The DNA here is from genome assembly GCA_004026905.1 of Hystrix cristata. Classification (NCBI taxonomy): domain Eukaryota; kingdom Metazoa; phylum Chordata; class Mammalia; order Rodentia; family Hystricidae; genus Hystrix; species Hystrix cristata. The sequence goes on from PVJO010009263.1 coordinate 61,554, forward strand.
AACTTACACATACCTGTGATAAACTGTAATCTGTGCATTAGGCAGAGTAAGAGATTAGTAACACTAATATATAATAGAGTAGGATGATTATAACCATTACTGTAATAATTAGATGAATGTAACAATTAGGTGTCTTCCAAACACCTAATTGTACTTCCACCTCTCACTGTGTGGGCAGAGCCCTTCCCAGCTTCTCAGGGCAGCCCAAGGCTCCAGCACGCTGCTCTTGTGCTGGGGTCATTATTGAGAAACAAGGGTGCCCGGGACACAAGCACTGTAACACTGAGACAGTGCACCTGACATTGGGAACACTACCTTGTGACCAGTAGGTGGCTGGTGTGCACAGCATGGATTTGCTGGACTTGCGGAATGAGCACATCTTGGGAGGGATGAAGTCAGAGGTGCAGGACTTTACCATGCTACTCAGAGCCGCACACAGTGTAAAACTTACAGTGCTTACTTCTGGAATTTTTCATTTGATATTTTGAGACCGTAGCTGCCTGTGGCTAACTGGGGGAAGTGAAAGCACAGATAAGGAAAGACCCCTGCAGACGTTGCTTAGATTGCAAGCGGGCAGAGCATCTCAGTGGGTTTGCTCTGGACAAATCAGTGCTCACCTATGAAAGTCCCAGCGAGCTGCCGTACACAGCTAGGAAAAAGAAACAAGCAACAGCGAGTTTGTAAAGACAGAGTTGGCAGTTTCTCTCTTTCTATTTTGCAAATAGGCACCTTCCCGGCTGATCAAATAACAAGATTTAGAGTCTGCACATGAGCACGGGGTGTGGTACGGGATATTCACATCATACCCAACGCAGTCGGCTCATCTTCCAGGACTCTACAGACAGCGGGGCGAACGGGATTCATGCTGAGAAATAGAAGCAATCAAGACTGAAGCTGCGGCATGGGTCCAAAGCACCCCAAGGTGCAGGCAAGGGGACGTTCTGCCTTGATCCCAGCAGGTGACACCGGGCCCTGGGCTAGGCCCTGGGCTGAGCCTTGAGCTCTCACACAAGCCATAAGTTTGAGTTTTCTGTGTTTCCCACCAGCCACCCTTCTCACAGTAAGAGGACCTGCGTTCCTGGGAGGCCTACGCTCAGAGTCCTTTTCCAAGTGAAGACAACACGAGCCGCCCTCCATAGGGACAGAGGTGATAGCTGGCACTTCTGCTGTAGGCTCCACCTCTGCTGCTCTCCTGCGCCTACACCCCACTGCCTGCTCCTTCCCTTTTCACTGAGCTACAGGTCAGGAGCCGCCGGTTCCTGCTCGCCGACCTTGTCGCTTGGTAAAGCTGCGAGCAGAGAAGCTGTGACCTCGGCCTCCAGGCTGAGCACCAAGCAGGAAACCTCACAGGCCACGTAGAAGTGTGAGAATTAGCAACTGGGTTTGCAGCATCAGGTTGCAAGTAATAGATGTAAACAGTGGCTTAATGAGACATAGACTCATTTTTCTCACATGAAAGAAACCCGAAGATGAGCCCGGTTGGCCTAGTGACAGGGACTAAGCAAGCCCTCAATGACCAGTCCCCTCCAATGTTCTGCTCTGCTGTGTTTCAGTTCTGACCTTCAGCCTCCTGATGTCAAGGTCACGTATCTGCAGAGTGCTGCCTGCACTTCGAGGTAGGAGGCCACTCAGGCAGGAAGGGAAGTTGTGTCCAAGCTCTGTCTAACCGTTTCCATCACCAAAGCTGTGTTCCAGCTGCCCCTCCAGAGCCCTCTGCTTGGATCTCACCACAGAGGCATTTGGGGAGTGAGCACCGCGGGGGACACCCTGCCCCCAAGCAAAGCCAGATCCTACTAATAAGTAAGGAATCAGGGTGAAGTGGGGGCTGGCTAGGCAACTGGTGGTTTCTGGTAGTGGCCGAGAATTAATTCTGAATAATTGATAGCAAAGCAACATGCAGTCCATCTGTGACTGTGCCATAAGGGACAAAGGGAGAAGAGGTAGTATTAATCCAAAATGATGAATATATCCATTGTTCCTGAGATGCTTTGTGTAAGAGCCGGAGAAATCCTCCCTGCAGGGAGCCATGCTGGGTGGTTGATCTTTCCTTCTCGTGGGACCAAATCACAGGGGATTTGCAGGCTTTGACAATTATTCTCAAGTTAGGGAAAACTGCTGTTTGGGGCCCTTTCCAAAGACAGTTTCCATATTCAAAGGAAGGGAGGGAAATGCAATGTAGATGTATCTGTGGCATGGTGGATTTTATGCAAGACACCACGATTGCATGGCTTTCTGATTTCTGTTTAAGAAAGGAATGGGAAGCATGCATCATTTGGATTTAACGGAGGTAAGACGTGGTCAGGGAAGCACCAGGCCATCCTGGAAAGTCATGCTGAGGCCTGGGGTCACAGGTCTCCTGGGAGGGTGGCAGCCCAGCCTTGGCTGTCCTTGGCTCCAGCCAACAGCCCCTGGGACTTCCCAACCACAGAGGGATCCCAACTCCAAAGGAGCTGACTCTACCTGGGGACCAGATATGGTAGATGATGCACGGATATGCTAATGGAGGGAGATGGACACTTTTCAAGATGCTTTTTGTCTTCTGAAATTTTCATCAAGACTAAAAATGAGAGCAAAAATCAGAGAAGATAAGAAGCCTCAATTCTGCCCAGTTCTGAAACACCTTGGAATAAAATGATTGACACAAAGTCACCAAGCCCCTGAGCAACTGACCACAGAGGCAATGTCAGCCACAGCAGTGGTGTCTAGGCCACTTTTTCATCACTTAGACTAAATACTCAACACTCAAAATGTAAAGGAGAGGTTTATTTTGGCTCACGGATTCAGTCCCTGGTCTGTCAGCTCCAAGGCAGAAACAGCATGACGGAAGGGCCTGGTGGAGGAAAGCTGCTCACCTTATGGCTCACCTTATGGCAGCCAGGAAGCAAAGAGAGAAGGGAGGAGTTGGGGACAAGAATACACCCCTCCAGGTCACACCCCAGAGACCCCCTTCCACCCAGGCCCCACCTCCCACAGCAGCACATTAGCCATGAACTCGTCGGAGGGTGAGTCCACTGATGAGCACAGCGCCCCATGACCCCATGACCTATCACCTTTCAAAGCCCCACCCTGAACATGGGAGCTTTTAGGGGGACATCTAGATCTAAACCATAAGAGGCAACCACAACTAACACTCATCAAGTCCTCACCACGCAGGGCACGAAGTGACTTGCACGCATGGGCCACCACAAGTGGCAGATGCTGTCCTGGTCCCAGGCAGCCTGCACCCATGCTGGCTCTCTTGGCCTTTCTCTGTACACAGCTGTGCAGCCAGCACTCACCACCTGCGGGGCTCCCTGTGCTCGGGACATAAAGACAGGTGTGCTGTACCAGAGACACCCCCAGAGAGAGGCCCGGCTCCAGCCCGGTGGACAGGGACACCACTCACCCTCAGCAGGGCTGCTCTACAGGAGCTACCCCAAGGAGAGCCAGGGGCAAAGCTGAGAGCAGAGCCAGGCTGAGACGGCCCAGGGTGGGAGCCTCCCGTCACCCACGAGTCTACAGTCCTCCTTGGCACGATGCCCACTGGCCTTGAAGGCAGCTCCATGGATGCGGGAGCACTGCAGGAAACCAGGTGACAGCCAGAGGAAAGGGGACAAAAGGCAAAAAACCAGGCCACTTCCAAAAGCAAGCAAGGAACACAGAGTGTTTCTAGGTTCCTCCAGTCATGAGGGACACCAGCTGCATCTACATCTTCCACTTACATACCAACCTCTTTCACAAGCGCACTAGTTTAACGCACGGCCATTTGTGAGAATTTGCAGTTTCATGAGGGTTTCTAGACTGAGAAAGTAAGCAATAAACATTTTTCTGGGTAGAAATGAGCCCATTCATCTTTTTACCTATCGCATAAGGACTGTACGCGATATGCCCGTGCTCGGGTGGCACCAGGGAGGCTGTGTTCGCATTTGGCGGCAGCTTTCCCGGTATTTATTCCCCGCTTGCCAAAACAAAGGGAAAAATCTGTATTTGGAAGTTTTTATTAAAACATTCTGGAAACATTTCTGATGTTTCTCTTTGGGCTGAGGAGTCACTGAAAACATCACTTGGCAAAAGAGAGAGAAAACAAGGAAAAGGTAAATACTGAGGGGATATATAAAATAAAATATTGCTTCATAATATTTCTACCAAAGAGGGTGAAAAGTGAAAATTCACAGCAGAAGGCAGAAGGCACACATGAAACATGCTTCACTCAATTCAGGGCTTGTACTGGTTTCTGGGGAGGAGAAGCAACAAGTAGATAAAACGCTAGGGCATCGGTCTCCACAGGTATGACACACCCCGGGCCCCTGGTGGGTGATGGGATGGCTGTTCGCCAAGGGTCTCCAGGAGAGAAGAGCACGGGGCTTGCAGAAGGAGGCGGTGAGTGGCCTCCTGCACCCCTGGTGTCTCTGTACTCTTGGAGCACAGTCTGCCTATATTCAGGGAGCGCGTTGGGCACAGCATGAACACCAAAGGGAATCAGGACAGTGAGAAGCCAGGGCTGCTGGTGTGGGAGCGAAGGCTGGAGGAGAAGACAAGGTCGGGCATAAGTGCTCACAGCACAGGGTGCCGGGCTGGGGTGGGAGGGAGTAGGGAGGAGAAACCCAGGCCGAGGCGCCCACCAGGGGCTGCACCAAGAGGATGCTCTTAAGAAGAGATGGGAAGGCCTCGTACTGGCTATTTAAATAAGCAGTAATAGCTGGTACGTTTAAGAGAGATTGTGGCTCATCAGAACTTGACAGGAGGATTAGCGAGGTCTCAAAAGGAGGGACAGTTTGTCTTCCTTAAAATCACAAGCCTGGGGGATGCAGCCCAGCAGGACCAGAGCTTACGCGAGGTCAGAGTGAAGAGGCCTGGTGCCGTGGTTTACTGACTGTCCCCAAAGGCAAGGGTCGGTCCTCAGCCGATGGTTCTCCAGGAAACGTTAGGAGGCAGGGCCTGGCGAGAGGTGAGTCGCTGGGGGTCATACCTGTCAAGGGACATTGAGACCCCGCCCTTCCTCTCTCTCTGCTTCCCAGTCACCATGAGGTGAGCTGATGTGAGCCGCCATAGTCCCTACCATGATGTTCTTCCTGGCCGCCATGATGTTCAGCCTCAGCACAGGCCCACAGCTATGGAGCCGAGTCACCAGGGACTGAAGCCAGATGAACTCTTCCTCCTTTGAGGTACACCGTCACTGCCAAGAAAGCTGGCTGAACACATGTGCTAAGGTCCAGGATGTGCTCCAGCGATGTCCACCTCATGGTAAGGATGTGACAGCAACACAAACTAGGTGTGAGTGACAGGGGTTGGAGACAGACTCATCTCCTCTCCTGCTGAAGACCAAATCCAAGGTCACAGCAGAAAGAGAGACCACCATGTCCCACCCAGACGCGTCCCCCACCGAGTACCTCGCCGGGCCTCTACCTCCACTGCTGGGCATCACCCCAGACAGGTGGCCAAGCTCTGGTCAAGGGAGTCAGGCAAAAGTACGGTCATTTCCAGGACTGAGTAATCGTCCCCTGCGATCCTCTGCACACGCGTCCTGCACTGGCTGGAAACAAAGGACGTCAAGAGCTATGATGGCAAAGCCACCCCCAGCTGCAGGAGGCCGGCTCCTGGGATCCATGGTCCCGCTCTCTCTACCTCCTAGAGTGTGAAAATTGCAATAATAAACATGTCTCTTGAATTTGGAAAAACAATCACCGTTGTTTCTTCTGACCTGCGCACCGGCAACCAGTAGAGCAGAAGGAACTGCTGCTTGACAGGAGTCCAAGGAGACTGAGGCCCTGGGCCAGAGGGACAGCCCGGGGCCAGCTGCGCTCCTGGTGCCCTGGGCAGGTCCTGAGCCAGGCAGGTGCGGGTGGGCTGTGGTCCAGAGCAGGGGACAGGAGCCAACAGCTGCCTGCGTGGTGGGGCCCACCTCTTCAGTAAAACCAGCATCCTACTTCTTTCTTCACCCACCCAGGGTAGGACAGAGACAGGCCGGCGACCCTACAGAACGGGTTTCCCCAAGGGTTCTGCCTCCTTCTCTAGGTGACACGGGTCTGCAAGGGCAAGGGGCTAATTCTAGGCCCCGGACAGTTGCCCTCGCAGCTCAGCACGCAGACATATGTGGCCTGCACCCATGGGCGACAGGCGAAGGTGGAAACTGCTGCTCCCAGCTCTCCCCATTTGCACCCATCCGAAACACAAGCCCCCTGAGCTTTCCTTGTTGTGACACAGGCAGGAGTTTGAAAAGTAGAACTCTAATAAGTCTTCCTCAAGCCCGCGGAAAATGGCATCAGGTGCTAATTCTGAGGCATCAAAGGCTCCCAGTCAGCCCTGGGAAGGACATATTTTCTGAGCACCCTGCCTGAAATCCTGGCAGGCTTGCGATGTCTCTTCTGGCAAAAAAAAGGACAGATTCACCTCAAAATGTAGCTTTTCTTCCCCTTAGATTTTACACTGATAGAGAATGTCACAAGCATCGTTTTCTTCTGAGAATGCATGGTGAGTGTCCCCAAACAAGCCCCATCCTTACTCTCTAGCCAAGAAATCACACCCATGGCAGCAAAATTACTCTCTTTTTGTATAATTCTTGGTTTAAAATAGATTTGAAGGTAAAATTCTCAAACAACATGTGTTATGCTTTAACCCTAAGCCACAGCAGCTCTGAGGGTTCCCCATGAGGACCTGCAGCAGGTTCCAGCACACGCCAGCTCGCTCTGCTGCATGACATCCTGGTGGCACTCGGCATGGAAGGCTGGGTCCTGGAACACACTGCTCCCTCTGCTTCTCCCCTTTTCTCTCGAAAAATAATGGGGACCACGCTGGTCCTGTGAACCCCAAGGGGGTTCGCACCATCGGGAGAAGAAGGGCCAGGGAAACGGCCAAGTGGAGAAGGAACTTCAATCATAGCGAGGAAAAGCAGCAACCACGAGCAGCACCTTGTGATCCTCATGCACATGATGGGATAAAAAGGGACCTGAAAGCCCACTGGCATCAAGTTCCACAATCTCTGCCCTGGGGGATGAGGCCCAGGACATACGGCACAGTGTGGATACATTTCTGGCTGGCACAGGGGGCGTAGGCTGCCTGTGGGAAAATCAGTTTGCCACTTAGCACCCTGGGGTGCTCAGAGCTCCAAGGGAGAGCACACATCATCCGGGCCGAGGCCAGCACTGTGGAGGTGGAAAACACCAGCCAGGTGGAAAATTGCTGGAAAAAGTTCCTCTGGGAGTCTGAGAGGCACGGCCATCAGCGATCAAACAACAGTCCTATTTCCACGTCTGCAGCCCTGGGCTCCATGGAGCTCACAGTCTCTGGTCATGGGCTTTGCTCTCAAATTGGACAAATCACTCAATCTACAGAGTCGTGCCCAGAGCCAGGTCCTGGACAGACCCCTGCTGCGCCAGGAGGAGGCACAGGCCAGGAAAGCTCCCGGCCCACGAGGCGTTCAGAGGGAGGCCAGGGCTGTGAGCTGTGCACACACCAGCCGACAGCTGGAGTCCACTGAGGGAAGGTCTCCCAGGGAGTAGGGAGCAGCAAGCTGATGGGAAGGAGAGGCAGGAGTCCCAAGTCTCATCTCTGCCTGGGCGCTTTCCCGGGGCCACAGGGATGCCGCAACAAGTTCCATTCAGTCTCATCTACTGTGTCTTCAGTCCGTTTCATTCACTGTGACTGCCGAGTCCTTCTGCCCTGGCTCCTGTGACACCCCCTGTGACCGCCTCTGTCCCTACCCTAAGTGCAGTTTTCAGATCAGAAAGGATCTGTTGCTTCCCAGGAAAACTCTCCCCAGCTGCTGCCTCCAGGGCCAGGGCAGGAATGGCACCCATACCCCAACCCTGGTGTGACCAAGAGCGCCGGGCACAGCTACAAGTGAAAGAGGGGAGAGGGCGCTGGACAAACAACAAGACCAGTGTGCACATCACAGGTGAGCGTGCACAGGAAGCCTGGTGTCCCAGGGCAGAGCCGGGAGGATGGCAGCTCCCACATCCGTGGGTGCCGGGCCCACAGCAGCTGCTAGTGGGATGTGGACATGCGTTGGTGGAGCCAGGAGCAATGACCGTGGAGCAAGAGCACTCTCCAGGCCTCTCCTGTGCCTGTGTGTGGGGATCGCCCAGAGCTCCAGCCAGGCAGCCAGCAAACAGAGGTGCCTCCCCCACAGCCCTGCAGGCCAGGCAGAAAGCATCCTCTGTCCTCCTGCAAGTGGGGCTCCTTGGTGACATTTTTTAGGACTGCACTTTAGTCCTCAGCTATGTATTTATACTGCTCTTTCACCAATGGCCCCCAGCCTCAGCATCTCGCAATGCCATGCTTATCACACAGGTCCATTTTGTGTGTCAGTGGGAAGAGGGCCTTGCCCCATGGGTGAGGATCTAGGTGGCACTGGGTTGCCCACTGCTGTCTGGAGGATCCGAGGCAGCCTCACCTGGGGGGCTGAGCCCTGACTGATCGCAGAGCTCACCTGGCCCCACTCTCGTCCCAGGTGGCCTCCCAGAAGGAAAGCCAGAGCTCTGACATGGTGGCCCCAAACCTGGGGACGCAGGTGGGAGTTCCAGCTTCTCAGGACCTGCCCAGGCCTTCCATGACACGGCACTGGCTACATCCTCCCTGGGAAGCCATGCACCGAGGCCAGCGTGCATTCAAGGGCAGGGATGGGCTCCATTCCTTGACAGGAAGTGTGGAAGGATGAGGCCACTTCCAAGGAAAGACAAGTCATCTCCCAGCGTGGGGCTGTGAGGGCCGAGGAACTGCAGCTCTGCTGAGACATGTGGAACGGATCTGTGAACACAGGAACCTCACACCTCACACATGTGTTTAGTTGGCCTCTGTTATGGTTTGTGTCTAGATGTCCCCCCAAAGCCTCATGTGGTAAGAGATAGCTGGATCTAGAGTGTGTGATTACTAAATTGATCCATTGATCGGTTTGGCATGGTTCTGCTGGGATCAAGGATGTGAGACTGAGATTGGGGGTGGGAGTGCGGGCCGCCCTGGGGGCAGGTAGCCTAGATAAAAGATACAGGA